>JAJOZX010009656.1:85000-115000 GCA_023014485.1 Bathynomus jamesi | reverse complement strand
GAAAATACCTTGACCCTGGAAAAGTAGCCAAGGAAATTTTACAGGAAAGTGGAGAATATATAAATAGCTCTATATTTAGCTTGCTCACAGAGACCGAGCAAGCGAACTCCTGCAGAGGTTTCTGAGGTTTTAATCTTAAACTATAGGTGTCAGTACTTTGTCTAGCCTATTTTTAAACAGATTTACACTTTGACTGGAAACAACCTCTGAGGGAAGTTGTTCCAGATATTAAACTATTTTATAGGAAAAGAAATTTCGCAGACTGAGGTCCTAATGTCTTTACACACTCAAATAGTGTGCAAGATTTCGTCTAACCTTTTCTTGAACTGATCCACAGAGGAACTGTTCACAACTTCCGAAGGTAACATGTTCCATGTGTCACAGATCTTATACGTAACGTAATTCCCACACACACTAGTCCTAAACCGTTTCAAATCCAACTTCCAACCATTGTTGCGAGTTGGGTTATCATTTAAACTAAACATACTTCTAAAATCGACATCGTTGAACCCTCGTAAGAGCTTGAAAACCTCGATCAGTTGACCGCGCAGCCTCCGAGTTTCAAGCGAAAACAAGTTCAGAGAGAGAGTTTTCCTCAATCTATCTGCTATTTACTTTGCTTCAGCTGTCTTTTCTAAATGGTTGTGCCAAATATGAATTTTATTTCTCTTCAATTTTTGCAATTCGCAGCTTATTCAGGTCCAAATTTGGACATCTCAAGTGGCCTTTGTTCGTCAGAAACTCTTTACACCTCTACATTTTTATTTTCCATACCTCTCTCTCTCTCTCTCTCTCTCTCTCTCTCTCTCTCTCTCTCTCTCTCTCTCTCTCTCTCTCTCTTCTTCTCTCTCTCTCTTTTCTCTCTCCTCTCCCTGTTATTATCTACAGGTTCTGTCGCCTTTGTAGCCATTTTCTCTACAGTAGTATCGTATATTCATCTACTTTTCTTCGTCTGCGATTTTCTCTCCTTCTTCTGTTAGTTACGTCCTTTACTGATCCCTTACCTTGTGTCTCGCTCCTTGTCTCTCTTTCTGCATCTCTATCTCTCAGTGTCCTTCTCGTCCATCACCGTCGCTCGAGTGGAGGGCGAGCAATCCTATTAGGAATTCTTTATGCATAGAACAAAATTCAGGGTGTAGTTAAGGGCTCGCGTATCATGGGAGTAGAGAGCTCTTTACTGAAGCTTCGCTCGTAAACTTTAGGAGGAACCTCATCAACATAATAGGGATGAAAAATTAAGGGAACGGCTCTTTGAAAAGCAGTTTAGAACTTAGTTTGAAGAGCCTTTGCATACGCGTCTAATTGAACCTTATTTTTATACATATATAGTGAAATTCGGCCCCCATAAACCAACTAAACTGTGTTTATATAAATCGGTTGCAATATATATATATATATAAAATTCGGTCTGGGAGTCTTGGTGTTTATTGGTTTTGACACAAGAGTGTTCTGACCGCTTCTTATTTATCGGTTTTTTGAAGTTCATGTCTGTTTTTTTTAAGTTCATGTCTGTTTTTTATTTATTTTATAGTGCTTTCATCGGTTTTTTTTTCTGTTTTCAGTTTTATGGTTTATTAAACGTTCCTTTGGTTCTGTTTACTTTATTTTTTTACTCTCTCTCTCTCTCTCTCTCTCTCTCTCTCTCTATTTCTTTCTCTCTCTCTCTCTCTCTCTCTCTCTCTCTCTCTAGTGTGTGTGGGAATTACTTTACGTATAAGATCTGTGACACATGGAACAGGTTACCTTCGGAAGTTGTGAACAGTTCCTCTGTGGATCAGTTCAAGAAAAGGTTAGACCAAATCTTGCACACTATTTGAGTGTGTACAAAATTTTCCCTGGCACCCGTTGCCATTGGTACCTCCTCGGTATGGGCCGCAAGGCCTTTTGAGGTGCTTCTTTTCCTTGTAACTCCTTGTAACTCTCTCTCTCTCTCTCTCTCTCTCTATTTCTGAATATATTTCATGCTTCGTATTATAGCCGTAATACTTTCTATCTTTACCATTAATAAGACGCAAGTTCTAATATTATACTTCAAGCTGAAAATTTTGTTTCAGTATACGTCTCTTATAAAATCATTATTATTTTTTTAAGGTTATGCGCATAATTTCAAATTCTTGCACGTTTCAGTAAACACTTCCTCTATTTTCATTTTAAATAAGTATTACTAAAAGATATGAAAGCCTTTAATTATGTATGCAGCGCTGGACTTTGTAATGAGAATGATTGCCTGAGTTTTCGTGTCTTTAAAGAAGTTTCAGCTACCCAAAATCTAACTTAAGTTTCTCATTGAATTTTGGGAAAAGGAGAATTTCTGTACAGAAAACGGGATATCATCTACTTTCTTTTGCTTTTAAAACATTTTGCAGTTAAGAAATGTACTTTATTGTATAAATTCTTGTTTTTACGAGTCCTTTGTGTTAAAAAGGACAATAGCGGATTATAATGGGGGCAAAGGGGGCATTTGCCCCAGGCCCCAGATGCTGACAGGCCCCAAGATGCTGACCGACCCCAAGAAACTATGTAAACGCTATAATCTACCGTTGAAATAATTGGTCGACCGTGAGGAAGAAAAAAAAATTCTAGAGTCCGCTTCTACAAAACCTAGTTTAGTATCCCATTTATGTGAACAAAGTATACATTTTCTGTAATCATATCTTTGTTTTTGTTTCGTTTTCTGTTGATCGATCCCAGTCAGCTGATCACATCACTCATGTATGATGTATCAGGTAAAGAATGTGTTTTTCTAGTGTTTTTCTAGTGACACCGGCCCGAAAATATTCATTGCCCCCGGCCCTAACAATGCTTAATCCGGCCCTGAAAAAGGATTGTGACCACAGTGAACATTTTTCCCGGGCTTTTTAGGCATTGCTAATGTACTTAAACTTTTGGATATTAATGTAGTATTTTCGTATAACAATATTGTGAAAAATATCATAGTAAAAAATAGCCCTACCAATAATTCAGGCATCATCTATAAAATGGTTGTAAACAATGTGATTCCTTTTACAGTGGTCAGACGGGAAAGGATTTGCACACGCGTGTAAAACAGCATCAATATTCCGTTAGAACGGGACAGTCGTCCAGTGCCCTTTTTGTCCATTTGTCAGAGTTATCCCATTGTATTGATTGGAATAATGCTTCAGTTTTGTTTCACTCTAGCAACATTGTTAATATAAATATTCTTGAGCCTGCTATTATCCAACTTACAAATAACTTTAACATGAGCAAAGGTCTTTTTCAACTCGATCCCGTTGTTTTGAATTCGTTCAGAATGGATTTAGACAAGAAGGGCTGAGTGCTAAAACTTTGGTAATTTTCCCTTATAAATTTGTATGTTCCTCTTACAATTTTTATTTTTCAATTTATTTTTATTTTTATTTTTTTTGTGACCTATATATCATTCAGGCATTATCTATAAAATTGGTTGTAAACAATCCATTTGATCTTGTGTTGAATTCGGGCAAAGTGCTAAAATTGGTAGTTTTCCTTACAAATTTGTATGCTCCTCCCACAATTTTATATATATATATATATATATTTTTTTTTGTAGCCTAAATATAGTCTTGAACTCTTTATTTACTTCAGTGTTCCTGAGGATGTCATTAGACGAAAGCGCTTGAGCACCACTCTGTGTTTCCCTTCTTTCGTGGTTTTATTCTTCACATATATATATATATATATATATATATATATCATCATTGATATTCTACCAGAATAGATTTTCCTGCATTATAATCTCAAGTATATCTGCAACGGAACAATACTGAAAGGAAATCAAATAAGATATAAGCATTTTCCAATAAATTTAATATAAAAATATTTACATCTAAAAATATTTGTTGAATTGACCAACCAAACTTTTTTTAAAAAACAATTTTTTTATATTAATCTTAAATCTTAATGTTTTTACACTTTTTTTTATGTTTAATGACTGTATTATTAAATTTGGTTTTTACCGTTCTATTAAAATTTGATTGAAAAGGAGATAGAGTCAATAAAGGTGATATTTTAATTAATTAGATGGAAGTTTTAACTACTTAAAAAACTAATTAATCACAGTGTGATTCTTTACTCTAATCGAGAGGGTATTAAGCTTTCCATTGTGTGTGTGTGTGTGTGTGTGTGTGTGTGTGTGTGTGTGTGTGTGTTATAAAAGTATCAGCGGTCCTAGAATTATCTTCAGACTGAATATATATTTAGCACATGAAACCCGTCAAAGCCAATGATAAAAATGGTCAGACCAAAATCACGAAAAAGAATAAGGCTGCGCATGCGCACTGTCTCGATTTTAAAATGTTATTTAAAATCGAATTCGTTAAAAAGAAAATCGTAACGATTCTCTCTTAGAATGTGTGTTTTTAGAATTATAATAACGAACTCCGAGAGATTTAATATACGGAGTTTCTTTACAATTTTATATCAAATGATTTGACTAGCAAGTGTGTAAATTGGAGGGTGACAAGGGAAAGCGATGTAAGTGTATTTTTGAACAATTTTTTTTATCCGTAACTTGTTTTTTATCCGTAACTTGTTTTTTGTCCATAACTTGTTTTTTATCCGTAACTTCGGTAGTTAATAGCGCGCATAAGAATTACAATTCTTTGATTTGAGGAACGCAAATTTTCTGAAAGTTTAAATAAAATTATTTGTATGTTAGTTCTTACACACGTCATTAAAGCTCAAAATCAAGGAAGAATTTTTTTTTTTTGAAAAATGACCCATCATTTTTCATTGTCACTCGTCCATCAATGAGGTTGTCACACTCATTTCTTTAACTAATGAACTGTTCTCGTCAGACAATTTTAAGCATTATTAATGTTCGTAACTTCTTATATGTTTTCCCTAATCTAAAGTCTCATTCAGGACGAATAATCGTCTCCCATTTTTGGATGTACTGATTGTGAAGAAGTCAAATACTAGACTTTATTTTTCAGAAAACCTCTTCACACCGATACGTATCTCCTTGGTTTTTCGAAGCTTCCTGATTACCACACAAGAGGTGTCATCTCTGGGATTTTCTTAAGGATCCTTAGGATATGTGATCTAATTACATTGATGAAGAATTCTCTCATATGTCTGAAGTTTTCAAGAAGTTTGGTTACTCTAAACAGCTTATCGAAGCGATGAAGATCAAATCTAGAGAAAGGGTTTTTTTTTTCATTTTCAAGAAAATCAACCCTTCAAACTTGATGGACCAACCTATAAGCGGAGAGGAGGAGATTGTAGACACCAATCGATCAGGGAAGTACTCCGAGAGTGGGGGGGGGGGGGGGAGAGGAGGAAGGAGACAGGGAGTTCTAGGGCTCCCTTTCTCCTGTCACTGTCCTCCTTAGCTGATCTTTTTTCGTGTCTCATCTATCTTGTGAACAGTCCAGCATGCTCTCAAACACACACTTCTTCTTCTGTTCCTCACTACACATGCACGCATTTTACACATTACACACACACACACACACACACACACAAACTTTTAGAAAATTATATATAAAAAAAAGCATCGTTGAGCCTTGGAGACCTTGATTTTGTCTTTCTCCTTCTTCTATGGAGAGGGCAATTTTGCTGGCGCTCGCCCTTGGCCCCTCCTTCCTATACAGTATAAAATAAAATTCACTCCCTCTACCCATGAGAAAGGATTTTTAGTTCTTGACTTAAATTAATCTTTAAACAAATAAATGTCATTAAATCCCTTTTAGGTCATAATTTTAAACCAATTAATCAATCTGCAGCCATTATTTATTTCATATGATACGCAGCCAGCACTTCCTCCATATATATATATATATATATATATATACATACACGAACACAACGATGTTTAGAACTCTCCGACGAAAACATCTCATTAGTGAAAGAAATGATGACTACGCCTTCATCAATGATTCAGGTTAACAATTGCCATTATCGTATGATCATGTAAAGGAACGTCATATTTTAGAACCTTTTTTTATGATTTTATAATTCTAAAAATAAGAATTTTCATAAAGGATCTTTCACGATTGAATTTCACGATGTCAATTTTAAATAAGAAGATTTTAAAATTTCGAAAATTTAGAAAATTCCTTTTTTTTTTGCTTTCTCGAAATAGGAGAGAATTTGGTTGCGCATGCGCAGTTTGGTTGCGCATGCGCAGTTTAATTTTCTTTCAGTGATTTTGGTCTAACTATTCTTATCGTTTGGACGTGTTTCTTCCGTTTAACTTTCTCATTTTATTTTATTTATTTATTTTTTTAATATATTTTTATTATAACCTCTTTATTCTTGCGTTTTTTAGAACTTTTACAATTGCTTTTAGGATTGATCAGATTTTGATTTTCAGGGTAAACATTTTGACCTTTTTTTTTTTATAATATACATTAGTAGAAGGGTTCTCTGCAGAGAGATAATAGCAAATCTCGAAGTTCATTCAACCTTCTCCGAATAAAAAGAGCAATTTAATAATACTGAACTGTCTACAGGACCTTGTCTTGAGAAAAATATACAGTTTAGGGGAAAAAAAGTTCGTCTACAAGAATAAAATTTATAAAAAATAAAACTTGCTAATGAATAATATTCTGTTTTTTCTGGGTATTTAATTCTGTTTAGTGACGGTAATAAAAATTTAAAACCAAAATCGAATTATTACTAATTAGTAATTTTTGATGGTTTTTTTTTTTTTCGAAATTTTAAGTTTCTAGGGGAATTTTTTTCCAACTACGCGTCTAAGAGCTAGATTTAATTCATTAGCGGAAGAAAATTCCCTACGTGGTATTGCCAATTATGGAAGTTTTAATTCTCATCAAATTTCACCAAACGCGCAGCTTTTGTTCCCATCGCGAGTAATAACATAAAATAATGTAAAATTGAGTTTCTTTTTTGTATAAATTTTGGACAGATATTAAGTTTTACGGAGACCGGAGTACACTAGGTTAGGTGGTTGTTTTAGATTGATTAGCTATTTCCCACGTAACCAATTTCGACTAATCAGGATCTTTGTAATTTACTAAAATTTTTAGTAAATTAATTAAAAACAATTTTTTTTGTACGGTGACTGTAATATTTAATAAAATTATTCTTTCTACCAGCTAAAATGTATGTAACGTAAATGAGAATATTATCGTAACCTAACCTGTACTTTGTACTGTGATTTTCGTGGAAAGTAGTGAGTAGTTACGGGTGTAATAGCCAGCGCCCATAGTTCAGTGGATAACACCCACCGGTTTTCTATAAGCAAAGCGATACTGAGGTTGGCTGTTCCACTCTCAATGGTGCTGGTAACAATGCTTGAGGGGTTATCGCAATAGGCCGTATCAGTTGGCCTGAGCGCTGTGCTAGCTTCTGACCTTCTTGACTAATTATTATTATTATTATTATATTATTATTATTACAGATATAATGATGAGTAGATATGGACTAAGGTTTGATGTTCGATAGTGAAAGAAAATATGATAATTTCTCCTAAACATCTTCATTTTCAGAAAAATGAAAAGTTATCAGAATTTCCTATTTTCCAATACCTTTGATGAAATATTATGAGTAAAAATTAATTTTGTAATAATTACTAGTTATAAAAGACAAAGACTTCATTAACGATGTAAAAAATTAAATTATATTTCAAAATGCGACTCATTTCCATCCTGAAAATATAAAATTTCATATACCATTAAAATTTTAGTTCAAATTTTCGAGAAATTTGGTTCTATGTTCGAATCTTTGGTTCTAATGAGAAGTTCACTTGCTATTATATAGTAATGCGGTCCATTGCGATAACTCCTGGATGCAGCACTATCGGGAGTCAAAATCTACCTTAGTTTCTTTATTTCGCTCAAAGGGAAATGGTGTTACCCATTAAGTTATAGAGACGTTGGCAAATATTTTTATGAATGAATTTTATTTTAAATACTTACATAAAATAAATAAATAGTAATAATAATAATAATAATAATAATATAATAATAATAATTGGAGTTGTTTAGACTCTTCCGTAACATCTATATATATATATATATATATATATATATATGGTATATAACGGAGGGGACCTACAGCTTTAAAACGTGGGATCCGAACCACTAACCTACTGAAGAAGACCCAGAGAAACATTTTAAACGCTAAAATCTGAAGTCACAGACGAGAAACGAATACAGGGACTTCAAATTAACAACCCGACACTTTTACCACTAGGCTCTCTTTGCGGATTCACAAAGCAAAAGTTCTCGTATGGGAAAATATGCAAAGCATGTATTTGAATTCAGTTAAACATAAGAAATACTATAAAGTATCATATCTATCATTATTTATCATTATTATTATCATCATCATCACGGTGTTTGTTTTCCTCTAAGAAATAAAGTTAAGCTTGTATCGTAAAAACTACAATACTGTACATTGTTTTTATGTAAAGACTGTAGTAAACCATGTAGCGCAGAGGAGGGTTCGTCCCCGCGTCGCAGAACAACGTCCCGAGTTCGACAACCTACCACTACACCATCCAAGAAAGCAAAACAACATTTCTCTTTAAATGTAGCTTTTGAGCGAACTTAATTTTATCTCGCGTTTTCATCCGAAAATGTATTAGCAACCCTTTAGTATATTATATCATGCAATAACCGTACTTTGATATTTTACGAAGACTGAAGTAAGAGTCACAGGCAGAGGATGGTTCGTCCCCGTGTGTCAGAGCAACGTCTAAAAAAAAAGAGTTTTGCTCAAAAAACTACAATTGCATGAGAATATTTTGGTTTGTGGATGGTATGGTGGTAAGATGCTGTACTCGGAACAATGCTCTGCAATGCGGGGGGGGGGGGACGAACCCTCCTCCGCGTGACACGTTTTACTTCAGTATTCATATAAAATTCTAATTATTTCACAACATAAACTGAAATAACAAAGATGAAATTCTAATGTAATAAAGATGTACTTCAGAGAATACTTTCAAAGTCCTTAGGTAATTTTCTTGCTTGTATTTTACGTAACATGAAAAGGTGAATTCTCTTCTCTCTCTCTCCTCTCTCTCTTCTCTCTCTCTCCTTTCTTCTCTCTCTCCATATATATATATATATGTAGATGATGGTGTATGAGAAACAATTCTAAAAGCTATTTGAATAAAATAACCTATCCAATATGCTTCTTCATATTTGTGAAGCGTTTACTTTCGACTTCATATAGCACAAGAAGCCCTTAATTGCTTCCACATTTTGAACAATCTTTTAATTAAGAAAGAGATTTGAGAGTAATTTTGTTAACTTTTTAACTTTTTCTTTTAAATTTAATTAAGAAGCAAATTATGAAATAACTGACGATGTTTTTACAAGCTTTAATTCTTTTGTATTTTTAATTTTCTCGTAAGCCTTGACTAGTTTAATACTAAGCATTTTATTTTACCTTATATACCCACCCATACCCACCACCCACACCCACATCTATCCCCACACACCCACACACACACACCCACACACACACACACACACACACACACACACACTTGTGTAAACCAATTATAGATGGCAAAGTCAAAAGGACTTTCTTTTTAGCCAAAGAAGGGAATTGTTTGGAACCTACTTTTAAATATTTGGCTTTTATCCGCTTTCCTTTAAAAGTCTTTGAGAAGTTACAAGTTCCGGATTCCAAAAGAATAAAATAAGAAGAACCAAAAGAAGAAGAAGAAGAAGAAAAGTATATTGGATCTTCAAAATTCTCTCTTGTTTATTTTTTTTCAATTGTTTGATCTAAGTAGGATTGATGCGTGTTTTAGGTTTACTCCGAAATGGGTAAATTAATAGAATTTACTCGTAAAGAATTGTTTCACAATTGACTGATAATTGAGGAAAAAGGGTTGACAAATTGATTAGACAGTGACGTACCTGTTGTTCAGCCGCTTTCATATAGAGGTTAAATGTGCCTTCGATGTAACAGTACGTTTCGACATAATCCTTGCTCAAGCCGTCTTTTCCCTCCCCTTCACAGTGTATAGGACTCAGAATCTGCTTCGCCGATGTAACAATGGACCCCGCGAGAAGCAGTACAGGAGTGTACACTGTGATCAAATTGAATACGAGCGAGCGAGAGAATACTGTCGATGTCCGGCGCGAGAAGTGATGCAGCGCCGAGAATTTGTGCCACATTCTGCAAAGAACAAATGAGGAATGCGTTAGTGAGTTCCTTACTCAACACTTATATGGGGATTTTTTTTTTTTTTTTTTTTAAGGAATTTGCAGTTTTTAATATTTAAAATACGGGAAATTTTAACCAATAAAATATGAGTTTTTAAATTTTGCATTAAAAATAAATGAATATATGAATAAATGAATATATATATATATTAATATATATATATATATATATATATATATAACATAGAGTAGATCTGCTTAACTTCACAGCTCGCTATTAGAGCACTAATTTCACACTTTGAACACCTATGGAAATTAAAAGCTTTAGACCCTTGTTATTCCTATGAGCTACGAGACACAGGGAGAACATGGTCAAATCGGTGGGTATGATGAGGAAGTAAGGGAGTCAGATGCTGCACGTCGTTGGTGATGTAGTCATCACCTGTGATTTTTTAGTTTAACCAAACATTGATAAGTTTTGCTTACGTAGAGTTTATCCCGTTCGTGGGAGAGTGTTTGGTTTTGCGTTTTCCACTCACAGTAATTTGTAACTACTTATATTTTCGATACAAGAATTATGGTGAGGAACGTTTTAAAACAAAAATGCACAGTTGGATCACTATATTAAATAGATAAACTATTAGTTAAACGCACACACACACACACACACACACACACACACTCGTATATGCTATGCGCTCTATCAGGACCATCACTGATGTTAAAGTTGAAGTCTTCAGAAGAAGACTAGACGCCTGGCTCAGGAAGGTACCGAATGAGACGGGTGTGACTGGCTATATGCGATGGAGATCGCGAGAGAGCAACTCTCTCCTCCACCAGACCAGACCTAGAGGTGGGGCCACCAAGAGAGACAGACGCACGGAAACACTACAGGGGGTTACAAAGTAACTAATATTGATATTATAAATAAATTAAAATTTAATATTGAAAATAAAGTTAAAAATCTCTGAAAAATTCAATTACAAATACAAATCAGTTATTATAATTATATTTTTATATTATATTAAAATAAAAACTTACATTTACCCTAAATAGTAATAATAATAATAATAATAATAATAATAATAACAATAATAATAATAATAATAATATTTGCCTAAGCATGACATTTTATATATATATATATATATTATATATATATTAAGGTAATAAAGTATTACTGTAACATACCTCTAAACAGACTGTATAAAACACAGCTAAGCTGGAGGAGCTTTACTTTTAAAGCGGATATGCCGTAGGGCGTTTCGGAGGCAAATGGTGACCGCATGAAACTGCGGAGATCTATGCTTGAAATGGACGGACCACAGAAAAACGCGATTACCGTAGATGATATCAAACGATGTCAAGACACGGGCCAAATAGCCAAGAAATACCCTCTTTTGTAGACAAATGGGTCCTATCAACGGCATGAGGGAAGAGTTTTCGAGACGGCGATAGATTGAGTTATTCGTGCAACGAATATTTTGCCGAAAGCACGAAATCGGAAATGATTTCTCTCAATATTCACGTGTTATATCTACAATCATTATTATCTATTGAACGTACATGATCCATTCTTTCGACTTTGGATTATATTTACCTCACGTTCATTTCTTTACCAAAGATATATGCGAGGACATTATTTCTACTCGTATATTTATAGCCTTCCTTTGATTACGTTAAGCTTTCGCTTATTTTTGCGTGTATCTGCTTTTTATCAAGTCCTGTTAATAATAGGACGTTTACTGTTAAATAACTAACTAAAATGGCTAAATTTCGATAAATTTCGAGAAATTGTTAAAGATTATGTCTTCGAAGTAGACGGAAAGTTCGTCGAGTCTCGCTTTAACCAAATGTATAAATGGAAAAGATGAAAAAATTAATGCCATTCTCGACAAGGAAGCTTTTCAAATAGTTTTATATACTATATTGATTAATATGAACGTAGCCTATATATATATATATATATATATTGGGTATTTATTTTAACTTAAAGTTAACATTGTAAATTAGATTTTAGGAAAATATAATTTATAACATCGGGCGACAGGTATAATAGAGAGAGAGAGAGAGAGAGAGAGAGAGAGAGGAGAGAGAGAGGAGAGAGAGAGAGAGAGAGAGAGAGAGAGAGATATAAACTTTTAGTGAAATAAAAGTAAACACGGAACTGTATCAATTACACGCTTGAGCCATTATTTACAAAGAGAAAATACTGTTTATTTAAAACATCGCAGAAGCTATGTGGAGTAAGACAGAATTTAATTAATAGAAAATTTCATTTCGTTCCCTACTTGCATATATAAGAAAGTCTCGCAATGTCTCACATTTCCTCCATAGCTGTTTTCGACTCCCCTGAATTGAGAAACGAATAAATATGTCATAAGTAAGTAAAACTAACCGCTTTTTCATTCCTTTGATGGTTGCTTGCAAGATTGCGTAATCGAAAAAAATTGGCGAACGCAGGAGTAGAGAAGAAGCTAAGTGTAAATGTTGAAGGAGGTTTCTAACGTGTTTATGTTAAAAAAACTCGTGACTAAAGAAATTTTCAAAGCAATGCTTTGTCCTCTATTTTTGCTGCAGGTTAAAGAGGAAATCAGACGTTACAAGGAGTTACAAGGACAAGAGGAAGCCTCAAAGAACTTTCGGTCCATTAGACGAAGTTCCTGTTATTAAACTAGTGTTTTTTTTTAATTGTCTTAACAACAGTAGAAAACCTGATGGAAAAACAAAAGGCATAAGGTAGATTGAAATAGATTAGAGAGAGAGAGAAGAGAGGAGAGAGAGGAGAGAGAGAGAGAGAGAGAGAGAGAGAGGAGGAGAGAGAGAGAGAGGTTTTTGAATGAAATAAAAAGGAATGACGTCATAGGTTGTAAACAGGCTCGTATGAAGATTAATGAATTGAAGGTTTTTCACGGTGGGCTCATTTCGGAAGGATTTTCCAGACATGGGATAAATTATGACCGCAGGAGGGAAGATCACAAAGAGAACAAAGAAGAACGGAGAACGCGAATAAACAAATAAGAATGGAAAAGAGTAAAGATAACAGCAAGCAGAAGTGCAGAAAGAAATGTGGAGAGCCTAAAAGAGATAATAGAAGAGAGAGAGAGAGAGAGAGAGAGAGAGAGAGAGAGAGAGAGAGAGAGAGAGAGAGAGAGAGAGAGAGAGAGAGAGACCATAAAACCCCTAAAATGAACGAAAGAAATATCTAAACATATCATAAAGAGATATATCACCAACTCCACAGAATCATTTAAACCCTGTACCGGAATGACGTTCCTGCCTATACATTTGAAGTACAGTACATGCTAAAAAACCTATGTACTGAAATCCTATAAGGTATTAAGTCATCAATATAAGCATGAAACTGAAAGCAATCGTCGCAGACTCATGAAAGTCGATGGATGGGGTTTCAGAAACACTTGAACGAACAACACGAATCGTGGAAGAACCTTTTTGAGAGATACAGTTTAAAAAAAAAGTATAAAAAGTATTAGAAAAATACTAATTGGTGAACGATTTGGTTCTTTTGTAATTTGATTATCATCATCATAAAAAAAAAAAATAAGCCAAAGAAAAAAAAATGAACATTACCAATTTGTAATTTTTTGCGTTTTTTAGAAATTTCATGTTTCTAGTCGAACTTTTTTCCGATACTGTACATTTTCTCATAAAAAAAAAAGTAATGACAGTTCACTGCTATTAAATTACTCTTCTTTATCTGAGTGAAGTTAAAATTAAAATTACATCTTTTTATATACAGGGTGTCTCAGAAGTCGCACACCAGATTCAGGTCATCCGTACCTATAAATATGGTGCGCGACTTTCTGAGATACCCTGTAGAACCCTTTTATGTATAAACAACGATATAAATTTTCACTTTGGAAATCAGAACCTGATCAGTCCTAAAAGCAGTTAAAGAAACTGTACGACTGTACAACTGTTACAAGAAACCCCACCCATCCACTGACCAAGAAATATAATCAGAAAACAGTAAATAATATTCTAATATAGTCTAACTGTAAAGTTTAAACAGTAAAGTACCCAAACTAATGTATTATAAAGAAACACAAAATCAGAAATATAGAAAAAATATATAAAAAGGTAAAATAAAAAAAAATTGAACCAAGAATACGGCCCGCGGGCCGGATCTGGATCTTCATATGATTTTATACTGTACCCACGTTGTCGTCAAAAAATTCTAAACAAACCGGCTTGCAGACGATATGACTATTTAAGTTTTGGCCTAAACATAAGCAAAACAAGTATTAGAACTAATTACGTAATTATCTGTTACAGTACCTTTAAATTATGATTAATTACTGTTTCAGTATTACTGTACAAGTTACCGGCCCGCGATCGCTGCCCAAAATCTTTCACTCGGGCCCTCCAACCAAAATAATTGTCCACCTCTGATATAGAATATCTTAACAATGAAATTATTAATAAATATAATAATAATAATAATAAAATAATAATAATAATAATAATAATGATAATAATAATGATAATAATAATAATAATAAAGCAAAATGTGGGAAACTTATTTTTAAGTTCAATGCATTTTTTTCACGTTATGAAGTATCACCATTCATGAATCCACACTATAAATAACACCATATTCTCACTGACCACTAAAAGATCTTCACCATAGATATTTAATTTATATATATATATATATATATATATATATATATATATATATATATATATATATATATACACAGTATATCCACAAATCTAGACAAAAAAGGTGAAATCAAGAATGTATGAAGCTTCAGGGATGGCAAAGAAAGGTTTAGCTAAGGACGAAGCTGGATTTACGAGGAAGCCTTTTCCTTTTGAACATTTTCCTATTATACAGAGAGAGAGAGAGAGAGAGAGAGAGAGAGAGAGAGAGAGAGAGAGAGAGAGAGAGAGAGAGAGAGAGAGAGAGAGAGATTAAAAAACTAAAACTGATAAGAACTTTAAAGTTTAGACCAAAAGTATTTGACCACAAATGGTCTGAAATTGAGACCAAAAAAAACAAAACGAAAAAAAAAAAAAAAATACGAATGATTGAATGAAAACGTAGAACAGAAAAGAGACAAAATAGAGATTGATAAACAACGAGATAAAGGAGAAGAAGAGAAAACCCAAAAGGCAGAGAGAGATAATATATAGAGAGAGAAAAAGACAGAGAAATAGGAAACAAGAGAGAACCTGATGGACAGAGAAACGCAGTAACAGAGAGACAAAGAGACAGAGAATCAGAGAAACAGAGAACAGAGACAAAGAAAAACGCAACCACCCAACACACACACACACTCAGAGAAGGAGAGAGAGAGAGAGAGAGAGAGAGAGAGAGAGCGAGAAACACACCTCCAAACAAGAAAGATGAGCACAACGAGAAGTGTATATTTGGACTTAAAGATGGAAAATGAGAGGAAATGACTTTAAAAGATGTGTGTCGGATTAAAAAACAGTTTTTAAGGAAATGCTTCAAAGATAAGGGAAGGAAGAGATGAATTTGATCGGAGGATGTGATAAGAAAAAACATTAAATTTAGATAAGGACGATAATTTATTGTTATAGAACTTTCGGAGGCTAAATTGTGGTCAATATCAGTTATAGATTAATCGGCTTTTAAAACACGATTTATTGAGGTCTTTTTCCTCTTATATATATATATATATATATATATATATGTGTGTGTGTGTGTGTGTGTGTGTGTGTGTGTGTGTGTGTGTGTGTGTGTGTGTGTGTGTGTGTGTTTGGAAGTGGCCGACTGGTGAAGAGCCCTGAAAATGTTACTAAAGATAGCGTTGCATTTTACGTTCATTACAATGTGATTAGCGTTAATATACCTACACAAGCCTTAAGACACTGCCAAGATAACCAAAACACTAAAATGTCAGATTGTAATCTGTTCTCGGGGGCGAAGCAGGTTACAAAAGCAGCAGACCAAAGGACTCCTTAATCCTTGCGATCTTCGTAATCCCTATAACTTGTTCTGCCTCCGGAGCAAGTTCCAGGGATACAACCCAGGGACCTCATCCGAACTACCTTCCCTGTCCTCATTCCCGAAGCTGAGCTACACCGCCTTTTATTACGTAGTCAGGAAGGAGAACGGAGAAAAAGATACTTTAAAAGAAGCGTGATTATCGTAACATCATTGCTTGGTAATCCTTTTATACCAGTTTCGTCACGTTACAAAAAAAATAAATGGCTTACTTATTACACGATTTAACTCAAACCATTATACAACTCAAACATCAATTTCGTATATCATGAAAAGTGGGTAACCCACAAAATACCATACGACAAGAATAGAGGAAAGTCAAAAGTCGGAAGAGACTTACGTAGTAAATCACCTCCATAAACTATAAGAGATATTCTTTGGCATCAACCAAGCAAGTATTATTAATACTGCTAAATATTGTCAAAAGAGAACAGTATTATTACGTTATGAAGAAGGACTACTCCGAAATATGATAGAATATTTTATCGTAAGACTAAGCCACCTATAATAGGTATTATCATACACTTACAAACATAAATATATATAACTTTTAAGTGTGTGTGTATATATATATATATCTATATATATGAAAATAAGAGTCCAATTGTCCTAGTTACCGGATGTTTATGTGAGACTGGTGTAAATTGGTTCTCATATATATATATATATATATATATATTATATATATATATATATATATATATATATATATATATATATTATATATATATACTGTGTATATATATATAATTCTCAGTTAATAATCAGTCAGGTTCCGATCCATAAAGAGATAAGCTTAAGAATGAATACGACACAATAGGGCAAACAAAAATGTATACTTGATAAAAGTATACTTATAAATTGTGAGTATAAGTATAGTATACTTATAAGTGTGAAGTCAGAGATTTTGTTTTAAGAGAGATCGTTACAATATTTAAGTGAATAAAGGCTTGCGAATGTTGCTATTATTATTATTATTATTATTATTATTATTATTATTATTATTATTATTATTATATTATATCCAGTATTTATGAAGATCTTATTGATACTTTTATGGTACGCTGGGTGTTTTTCCCTTCTGTATAGATCACTTTACCGAGGGGTTCGCGGCTGTCTGGGTCCTTGAGGTGGCTCTATCCTTATGGATGGGCTCGTATCGGATGTCGGATGGGTTAGGTAATCTTTCTCGGAACTCACTTCGCGGGGGTCTTGTTCGTTAAATGACCTTCTACAGTTGGTTCCCTGCTTCCGTCGATTACTTCCGCGTCCGGATCAAAAGTCGCGGTGTTTTTCACGTTGTTGATGTGAACATTTCTTTTTGGCTTCGTTTCGAGGTTTAAGCCGTTCTGTTCTGGATTTTTTTTTTTTTTTGCAGGAAGGAGGGAACAAGGGCAAATGCTCGCAAAAACGCCCCCCCCCCCCCCCCCACACACACACAAATAGAAGAAGAAGAGAGCCAAAATCAAGGTCCAGAGTTTTCAAAATGTTTGGACACTCTGCGTTTCAAAGATTGGAAGTCACAGACAGGGGTAAAGATGCGGTTAGGGCAAGAGACCTCGTCTCGTACGAAGGGTATAGAAGATCGGCGCGTCTCTCCGCGTCACTTTGACGAAGTGAAGTCCGAGTACAGTCGCGATAAAGTATTTTAGTTTATATTCACCTATGCACTTAAAAAAATTATTTATCGGGTCACTAGCACTCCACTAGGTGTGGATTTGACCCCACATCCGACACCACTGTGTCCAAATTGCCAAATGGTGAAAAGTGCGGGGGTTCTGTCTTGTAATTATAAGTTCATTCGCTATTTTAATTGTTTAATTGCGACCTTCTGGTACTCGCAAATCGTTTGAGGATGTCAATAAAAGTACCGTTGCACTTTATGTTCATTCCAATGTGATTAGAGTTGTTATACCCAAGTCTTAAAACACTTCCAAGATAACCAAAGAACCAAAATCCCAGAGTATAATAACCTGTTCCGACCCCAGAGAAGGTTACAACATCAGTAAACCAAAGGACTTCCAAGTCTTTGTGATCCCTGTAATCCCTATAACCTGTCCTCCAGAGCAAGTTCCAAGGATACAGCCCAGGGACCCCCGTTCCAACTATCTTTCCTGACCTTACTTCCGAGGCTGGACTACTCTAAAGAAAGCCTGATTACCGTAACATTATTACTTATAAGTCATTTTACACCAGAGATATATTTTATACCATATATTATATATATGTCTTAAAACGTTTGTATCATCTTAAGAAAAATAGAGAGAAACTCATAAAAGAAGCAATTTAAGGTTTACTTCAAAGGTAAAATTATTTATTTTCATTCTGATTTTCTTTTGTGATTATTTTTTTTTTTTTAGTAAAATTTCAGCCATTCATTTCTATAAGCCTTTGAAGCTTCAAAAGGGACCAAATATTGAGAATCAGGAGTTCCATAAGAATTCTATTTAATATATAGTCTTTATGTGTATATATATATATATATATATATATATATATATATATATATATATATATATATATATATATATATATATATATACACACTGTATATAATATACCTCCCTCTCGAGTTGGCCTGGTGAAGTAGAGTTGGTTTCTTGTACTCTCCATCTCACATAGCCAGGTACACCCGGGTCATCGGGGATTGTTCTGAGCCAGACGTCTAATCTTCTTTTGAAGATGTCCACCGCAACACCACTCGTGTTCCTTAGGTCTTTGGGCAGCTGATTAAACAGTCTTGGTCCTCTCACAACAAAACTATTTTCTTTCAGGGTTAGGGATGTTCCCTGTCTAGCTTTTAATTTGGGAACACGACACAGTCTTCCTTTTCTACTTTCTACTTTCCACTGTTGTTTAGGGAGTTACAGGGTTCAGAGTAAGATTAGGGACTAGTTTCTTCATTATTTTCGAAGGTAAATAATGGTGTATCTCTCTCTTCTCCTTTCCAGCGAATATAGGTTTAATTCGCGTAACCTTTCCCACTAATTTAGTTCTTTGCACCCATTGATCTTGGCTGTGAAGCGTCTCTGAATCTCTTCTAGCTGTCTAATGTCTTCTTTTTTATATGGGCATGTTAGGACCGAGCAGTATTCCAATTTGGGTATGATCAGTGTTTTCAATAGAGGAATCATTATATTCCTATCCTTTGTTTAAAGGTTCTCATATTTGCCCAGTTATTCTCTTTGCTCTGTTTACTGCTATCTTATTTTGTGTTTCAAATTTCGCATCATCAGTCATTAAACCCTTAAATCTTTTGCTTTAGAATTTCTCTGAATTTCCTGTCCTTTTGGGGTACAATATTCCATGGATTTTAGGTCCTCTCTTTTTCTGTAGCGTAACAGCTAAAATTTCTCACTGTTAAACTTCATATTGTTGTCTTCCGTCCACTTGTAGATTTTGTTCATGTCGGTTTGTAGAGATCCTATATCTTCTGGGTTTCTTATTTTTCTACTGATCTTTGTGTCATCGGCAAAGGATGTTACTATGCTGTCTCTGGTAACGTCCTCATCTATATCAGTTAGCATGATTATGAAGAGTAGTGGAGGTAATACTGTTCCTTGTGGTACTGAGCTAAGGACCTCTGATTCTGATGAAGATACTCCTTGTACTGTAACAACTTGCCGCCGCTCACTAAGGAAAGTATATCTCCATTTTCCTACTTTTCCTGTTATTCCCACATATTTCAGTTTATGCATTATGATTCCATAGTCACACATGTCGAACGCTTTGGCAAAGTCTGTGTAAATTACATCATAGTTTTCATTACTTTCCAGTGCATCAATAATGTTGTTGTAGTGTTCCATTAGTTGTGATAGGCATGATCTGCCTGACCGAAACCCATGTTGGTTATCATTGAATTTTTTCCGAGTTACCAAAAAGTCAGATTTTCTGTCTAACTATTCTTTCAAATATTTTGGTGAGATGAGATGTAAACGACACTGGCCTATAGTTTTTGGCCTCGGATCGATCTCTTCCTTTATATATTGGGACTATATTCGCGCTCTTCAGGATGTCCGGTATTTCTCCCGTGTCTAGTGATCGTCTCCATATCCAATATAGGGGCTCAGCGATTGCATTCTTGCAGTTTTCTGATCAGTGTGGTATTCCATTTGTCCGGTCCTGCCGCTGAGTGTGCTTTTAGTTTCCCTATAATATCATCTATCCTAAAGTCGAAGTCTGTTATACTTTCCCCTTATAGTTCTTCTTCAAAGAACGCGTTTCTATCGCATATCAGTTTGTCAGTTTTTGGGATATTGAAAGATGATTCATTCGTACTGAGCTCTCAATATTTCAGATACTTTTGTTAGATCATCAGATAAATTACTGTCTTCGTTTTTCAAAGGTCCGATAGTCGCATGGTTTTTCGACTTCTTTTTCGCAAAATTGTAAAAGTACTTTGAGTTGACCTCCTTTATCGCTTCTATAGCGTCGTCTTCTTCTTTTTCTGTATGCTTCTCAATTAGTTCCTGTATGACGCAATTGATACTCTGCAGTTTATCATTTAATATTTTTCTGATGTTGTTATCTTTACAGTTACTTAATTTTGCAGTCACTCTTTTTCTCTTTCGGAACAATTACCTCTTTTACCTCTCGAACCAGCTTCTCTTTCCTCTTTGTTGTATTTTTGGGACATGTCTTTCCACAATTCCCAGCGTCTTCTCCTCTGAGGTCACTAGCATCTCTTCCGTTGTCTTGACCTCGAAGATGGTTTTCCAATCTATTACTCCCATGCTGGATGCAACACCTTCCCAGTTTTTAGCTTTGGAGTGAAAATTAAAAATTTCGAATTTGCTTTCTGTTGTTCGTGTTCTTTCCTTTCCTGTTGCTTTTGTATTGGTTGTTATTTCAATAATGTTGTGATCCGAAATTATAGTTGGGGATATTTCTACATTATCAATTAGGTTGCTGTTGTTTGTGAATACCAAATCTAGGCAATTGTTTTTTCTTGTTTTTTCTGTTATTTCTTGCGTTAACATAAATTCATCAGCTAGAGCTAGTAGCATCTTTACCTGCTCCTGGTCTTCCCGTGTGCCCCCCTTGTCCTGGTGTATACATACTGTATATTTTTTCCTATTCTTTTATATTTCATGAATGGAAGATTAAAATCACCACAGAGAAAAATAATTAGGGTTGGAGAGTGTAGATCTTTTACCCAGTTTCTTACCTCTGTAATGGAATCTGAGAATTTTGAGGTTGGCGTGTTGGGGGGTCTGTACATTACACTTAGTACCATATTTAATTTTTCAACTTTTGCTGCTACACATTCTACGTAGCTGAGGTACTTATAGTCGTTTCTACCATATGCCTTTCGCGTGTGTAAATAGCACATCCTCCTTTACGTCTCACTGTTCTGTCGGCTCGGAGTATGTTATAGTTGTCAATTTGTATTTATTTTTTGTCAATACAGAACTCACATTTTTCACAGTTCACCTGACAGTCCTTTGGATGGGTTTCCATGAGGCATGCAAAAATCTGCTCCGGTTTCTTGCATGAGTCCTTTCAGGTATAAAATTTTGCCCGGGGAATGGTTTGATTTAAGGCCCCGAATGTTGGCTAGGATTATTTTTATTTTTCCATTTCGTTTCTACATACTTGTGTTTCCGATTCATTTTCCAATGGTGGTGCCGGTTTCGGTGCCTTGTGGCCCTCCGAGAATTTTCATCTCTTTATCTGTTTCGATAACCGTTGTCCCGATATCGCATGTAATGTCTTTCTGTACGCCTTCTGTACGGGTCTCGGATCCCTATATTTGTCAGTTAGCTTTGTATTTGTTGGATGGTATTTAGTTGAATTGTATGGGCTACACCTAAAAAATTGGTAGCCCTCTTTGTTGCTGGTTTTGTCTGCTCACCTGTCGGGTTCCTTTGAGGGTGGTGGTAATGGCAGTTTTATCCGTATTTGCACCTCCCGTATCTTGCATAGATGTTGCAGACAGTAAGATGGTGGAACTTGCACTTTTTTCAAATTTGCAATATCCTCTTGTGTAGTGTGTGTTACATAATGTGGGATGTGCATAGATGCATTGCCCATCCCGATATCTGCAGTACCCTTTTGCGTAGTATTTACAGACGGTATTTTCTACTTTCTATTTCTTGTTATCCGACTAGTTTCTAAGTTCTTAATTTTGATATTATCATTATTTTTCTTTGGCTGTTTATTTCCTACGTTTTTAGTTTTTATCTTTTTATCATTTTGCTCGTTGGGCAGTTTTACTACCTCGCAACTTTTACTTATCTATTTTCTTTCATCTATGTCTTCATTCCGTATTATATTGTTATTCGTTATTATATTGTTATTCGTTATTTCCTCTTCTCTCTCATCCACCCGAATTTTCATTGGGACATTTCCGGACTCTTGTTTCCCCATTATCCCCTCCTTTTTTGTAACACTCAAATTTGCTTTCTCCATTTCTTTAGATACGCAAAGGAGTTTACAGTCTGTGTACATGCGTCACACAGAAATTTGGTTCCCACAATCTGTTTCACGTTCAAGACGAGAGATATTTTCGTATCATCCCAATTCATGCAGATAAAGTCGTGCAGTTTTTGACAGAAATCGCATCTTATTGCTGCATTTTCAGTTGTTTCCAGATTACACAAATTGCAGATTAAATGAGAATTTGGACCCATGGTCATACTATTCGTTAATTATCGTAAAAGAAACACGCACAAATTTTTTTTCCTTTCTTTTTCTTTTCTTTCCTTTCGATGGGCACGAGGGTTTTCTGACCTTTGCGTTTTATGACCTTTTTCCTGCCTTGTTTCAAAATTTCTCGAATGCCAACCGTAATACGGTCTAAATATATACGTTAAACTGATGATAATTTATGTAAACTGTATTGCACTTTCTTAATTTTAATGAATTTCACTTTATAATTTATATGCACGGATTCACTGATAGTTTATACACTTTCGGGTGTAAACAGAATAAAATATATATATATATATATGGGCTACGTCGTGTCTAATGTCGTAACACCCCTTCCCGGAGATCAGCGAAGTTAAGCGACATTGGGTCTGGGTAGTAGTTGGATAGGAGACCGTCCTCCGCGCCCAGATTATGTAGCGACCCGAGGTTCTGATCCCACGTAAAGCTGTAGGTCCCCTCCGTCATATGATCTTAGATGTTGCGAAGGAGGTTAAACAACCCCAATAAATTAATATATATAAAGGGTGATCCAGAGAAATGGGACCCAAAAGAAATCCCTGTAACTCTTAAAGTATAAGTCCTTTTATAAAATCATACGCATCATTCGAAAGAGGATAGTTACAAGTTTGTACAGGATTGTATAGGTTTTGACAATACAAGACAAGATAAGATACAAAACAAAATAAAAGTGTTAGTTAAAACTAGCCCTTCAAGATGACTGCATGGACTGTGGAACAACTGCGTTTCATAACTGAGCAATATTATGAGCATGGAAGAAGTGTAGTTTCAGCTCAAAGATCTTTCAAGACAAATTTTCAGATGTCAAAATCACCTTCTAAGAAAGTAATCCGCCGGTGTGTCAGAAATTTTACCCTAACTGGCAGCATTGGAAAAAGAAAACCAACTGGAAGAGTGCGCACAGCAAGGATAGACGAGATCATTAACAGAACTCATGAAATTGTACAGGATAATCTAACATAAGCATCAGACGTGCTTCTCAGCTGTTAGGAGTTGGATATGGAACAACACACCGTATATTCAAGCAAAATTTAATGCTCTTTCCATATAAAATTCAAACAGTGCAACAACTAAACGATGGAGATTTCGCACGAAGACGACAATTCTGTCAATGGATCAACAGAAGGTAAATGACACCACCAATTTCTGACACACCGACGGATTACTTTCTTAGAAGGAGATTTTGACATCTGAAAATTTGTCTTGAAAGATCTTTGAGCTGAAACTACACTTCTTCCATGCTCATAATATTGTTCAGTTATGAAACGCAGTTGTTCCACAGTCCATGCAGTCATCTTGAAGGGTTAGTTTTAACTAACACTTTTATTTTGTTTTGTATCTTATCTTGTCTTGTATTGTCAAAACCTATACAATCCTGTACAAACTTGTAACTATCCTCTTTCGAATGATGCGTATGATTTTATAAAAGGACTTATACTTTAAGAGTTACAGGGGTTTCTTTTGGGTCCCATTTCTCTGGATCACCCTTTATATATATATATATATATATATATATATATATATATATTATATATATATATATATATATAACACACACACACACACACTGTATATATATATTATATTACCTAAAGAAGTGGGCCACAGTAGTGTTGGTACATCCAGGTAGAGGAATTGTCTGTGGTGCTTGGCGGTTGTGGGTTGGGTAGTAGATTATACTTGGGATGTTCGTGGTGGTTGGTGATGAGTTGGGTAGGGGATTGCACTTAAGTATAAGACATTTGGAAGTGCAATCCACTACCCAACCTATTACCACCCACCACGGACAGTTCCCTTACCTGAATGCCCCTATACTACTGCCTCAAATAAATCGTGTTTTAGAAGCCGATTATTCCAGAACTGATTAGTTGGATTTGGTATCTGCTTGACAGCTTGAAAATCTGGCATAGCCAGCCAACGGAGGAGCAGTTGGGCTGCAGCCCTAATACTGAGGGGTGAAACCCTGCATTATTCCATCTTATCACCTCATGGTTTATTTAATGAATTCTCTTCCTATTGAGGATATAATAACTAAATGGGGGTTATTCAGGGTTGTGAAGGGTCTGGAAAATTTTAAAAACTTTTAACTATACTAAATTTTTAAAAATTTGTGTCGAAGATTGATGGAATTGAATATATTTCTTGTAATTAATTATATTTAAGTGTTATTCATTATCATATAATTATTGGATATGACGCTAAAAATTCTGGATATGACACTAAAAAAATAGGTTTCAAATTGTATAAAAAAGTAATTTATTGAAAATATAAACCATTTTCATTTAATTTTTAAGACCAATTTTCATTAAATGTAATAAAAAAAAGTACTTTAGAAAATGAAATGTGAATTACAAGTGGTCCAAGTGCGTTCTACTCGCAACCACGGAACAAAATTATCAATCACAGACTTCCGAATCTGTTTTTCATTACAATAGGTCTCAAAAAGTCATAAAATTTTTCTATATTTTTGCTTTTCAATCATTTTGTCATTTATCTTTTCAGAAAAAAATAAGTTTTTACGTAAAAGTTTTGCGGCATATTTTTGTTTACAGCGTAATAAAATGTCTTACAGAGTCTTTCCATGCAAAACAACCGAAAAGTGATGCTTGATTGTAGGAGTTACAGCGTTTATAAATAGAAAATAAATATAGACCATTTCTGTAGTGGAATTGTGGGAAAAATAAACGTTACAAAAGACTAAATTATCATATATTGATGACCAAAATAAAATGAAGCTGAATTCAAATATTTTTATCAAACTAATTGATGAAATTTAAAATTATTCAAAAGCGGTATTTTGATGAAGTATAGAAATTCCCCGTAACAAAATGCTGTATAGAGATTAAACGCAAGGAAAAGCAGTCAAGGAAAATGAAGTAAACAGAGAGTAATAGTGGAAAAGAAAGAATAATTATTAACTGAGAGATACTCAAGTAAAGAAACGAAAGAAATACAGCAGAAGGCAAGTAAAAGAAACTTCGTGAGATACAGTATATAGAAATTAGAAATATATATATATATACACACGAAAGTAGACTAAAATCTAGCTACAGAATAAACAGGAGGAAAGAACTCTGAGAAACAAATCAATATAGGGAGACAAAAAAACAAAGGAGAGATACGGAGATTTAACAAGGGAGACAACAAAACTATGTTGTAAGAAAGAAAGGGCCTGAAAAACAATGCCAGATGTAGGATGTACCACTTTAAGCATCCTCGTCACGTACATGTGATTGTTGTAAAAGTACAACAGTTTGTAACTGAAATCAGGAAACCTTGATTTCTGGACGTGTAATTTCAATTTCGAGAATGCGTTGGATCTTTCTTTGACAGATTTCAATGATAATCAAATCAAATTTTGGATTAGGCCTAATCTGTTATTTGCTGTTACAATTACAAAAGTTATCTTACACCTGGACTAAATCGCTTGTCTTCTTTCCCCCTTCTTTCTATCCAATAGCGAAGATGGATGTCAAGATTTGGTCGATATCAATCATACATCGACAATCAATCAACCAACAGCCCCACTTTAAGTGCTGGAAATGCAACTCTTACGCGCAAAGAGCGCATTACATGCCAATGTCTGATCCACGCCCGTTTTCTTTTCAAAAGACAAACTAATTTAAACGGAGAGACATAACGGTGAAATTCTAATAAATCTCTATCCTGAAATTTAACATTCAGTATTCAAAACACATATTAGGTTTTTAAATTAGTTTGCCCTTTCAAAAGGTTTTATGAACAGAAAATGTAATGAAAAATTGCATCAATTTAAGTGTGCCAATTTTCAGGTTTCCTGCAATTTCTTTGTTATTATTGCCAAATTCCTTATTTTTACTATTTCCACTTCACTTTTATTTGACAAAAATCACTTAAATATGAAGGCCCTATTGATATATATATATATATATATATAATATATATATATATATATATATATATATTATCTTAGGTATTGTTTTTGTAAGAGAGAGAAATCCAATTTAAATAACTGAAGAAGAAATAACTAACAACCAACTAACTAACAATATCCCTAAAAGTGTATTTGAAAGAAAGAAAAAAAAACGTAAAAAAAAAGCTTTTTGAAAAAATATTTTAAATAAACGAACGAAATATTTCGATTTTTAGCAGATTGAAAATTAAAAGTAAAAAAAAATACCTTCCCTTCAAATATGTAAATTTGACTAAAACGAAAATGATTCCCGCCTCACACTTTTTCTCCATTCCTCGCTATGTAATGGTAAAATATGAAAAAATGTAAAAATAAGCCCCCCCAAAACGATGTAAAAAAAAAGTAAAAAAAAAAAAAAAAGAAGAGTTTTGAATATGGAATGTGGAAGTATGTGAATGTAAAAAATGTAAAAATTAATATATATATGAACTTAATAGGAGTAATACGTATATTGAAGAGATATGAATTTGGTAATGTAAAACAGTAATGACACGCGAGTGTTGTAAAAAAGTGTGTAAAATATGCATATTAAAGTCATGGAGAAGTAAAAGTTATTACACCAATATAATGTAGGTGAAAATAAAAATCGTTTTAAACCACCAAATACTTGGTTATTCGTTAACTAATCCAAATGCTTGTCTCATCAACCATGAATGAGATGGTATCACTACCAATGACTAACAACCATGTTACGTTCCCGGTAATAAACTTACATGTTAGTACAAAGGAACATGATTATATGACCATTTGGTGGCTGTAAACAATTCCTTTTTCCTCAGAAGCGAATACAAAAATATAAATGAAAAATATGAAAAATATGAATGAAAAATATGAAAAATATGAATGAAAAAATATGAAAAATATGAATGAAAAAATATGAAAAATATGAAAAATATGAATGAAAAAATATGAAAAATATGAAAAATATGAATGAAAAAATATGAAAAATATGAAAAATACGAAAATATGAGTAAAAAATATTATTGATGTAAAATTAGGGAAAACTTAAAAATTAAAAATCATTTTCATTCTAGGCGAGTACGTAAACCAGTAAATAATTACCTGCAATCTTAGTAGTTCACATACCGTACTATTTAATTAACAAAATATTAATGATAATTAATGATCATTAATGACAATTTAAATAATGAAAATGGTTATTAAAATACAGTTTATAAATGAGAATAAATAAATTTATTTAATTATCTTAAAGACCGAATACCTTTACATGATCTGCATATTTGTGCGTGTGTGTGTGTGTGTGTGTGTGTGTGTGTGTGTGTTGAACGTAACCGCTCAACGTTCGTGTTGAATCTTTGCACATAACAATATTGTGAAACGAAAATTGAGAATACTGTAAAAGACTTGTAATGGCCGTGTTATGAACATGTTTAAGACAATATAGCCAAGTATGGAGTGCAGTTATGGACCGAAAACATAGCAATGAATATGCAAATTTGTCTGTTTGCATTTAAATTTCTTAAAGCAGGAATGAAGGGCATATAATCAAATCTGGAATTTGCAAAATCCTTAAAAAATAGACACACACAGTGTGATTTCGATAGAGCAACAATATGCAAGTATATACAGTATATATACACGAGTATATAGGAAAATGGGTGCATAATTTCCTTAGTGAGTGACAGCAAGTTGTTACAGTCCAAGGAATATCAATATCAGAATACGAGGTACGTAGTTCAGTAGTACCACAGAAATAGTATTAGCTCCATTACTATCTATAATCATGCTGATATAGATAATGAAGTTACCAAGGTTAGCACAGTAATATTCTTTGCTGATGACACAAATATCGTTAGAAAAATAAGGAACCCAGATAATAGAGAATCTCTACAAACAGACATGAACAGAATTTACACATGGGCAGAAAGCGACAATATGAAATTTAACCCCGAGAAATTTTAACTAATGAGGTAAGGAAGAAGCGAGGACTTAAAATCTACGGAATACTATACCCCAAATGGGCAGGAAATTCATAGAAACTCTAAAACAAAAGATTTAGGAGTTATAATAACCGAGAACGCGAAATTCGAGACGAAATATAAGATAGCAGTAAACAAAGCAAAAATAATAACTGGGCTGATACTGAGAACCTTTATAAGAAAGTAAAGTAATATACTGATTCCTCTGGAGTATTGTTCGCGCTTAACGTCCTCATATAAAAAGAAGACATTATTCAAGTAAAATGAATTCAGAGAAACTTCACAGCTAAGGTACAAAGAACTAAATTACTGGAAAGATTGCGTAAACTAAATTTACGCTCGCTGGGAAGAAGAATAAAGAGGTACATCATCACTTACACGTAGAAAATAAAGAGAAACTAATTCCTAATCTCAAATCGAACATTGTAAGTTTATAACCATCCAAATAGCAGTGAAAAATAGAAAAGGAGGAGAGTGTCGGTTCCTAAACTAAAAGCTAGAAAAGGAAAAATCTTCAACCCTGAAGAAGAACAGCTTGATTGTCAGAGGATCAAGACTATTCAACCAGCTGCCCCAAAACACTAGTGGCGTAAGCGTGGAAATCTTTAAAAAAGAAAAGACACCCGCTCAGAAGAATCCTAGATGAGCTAGGTGTATCTGTCTATGTGCCGGAACTCTTGTGAGAATGTATGATAAAGTTATATATACAGTATACACACACACACACACACACACACACAGAGTATATATTGATTAATTTTCAAAGTAAATTCGGATTTAATCTCTTTCCTTTGGAAAAATGAAAAAGGAGTCGTAAAAGCGAAGATAAAGATAGATAAATAAAGGAATTGAAAAATAAAAATAGGTTAAACAAACAGCGCTCAAGGAATGACCAAAATCCTAAAAGCAAACATTACTGTACGAATATTTTACGGTTCGGCGCATATATATATATATATGTGTGTGTGTGTGTGTGTGGGTGTGTGTGATGTGTAAAAAGTCTGATTTATAACAGTGGAATCAATTTCGACTGGGGAAAAAAAAAATATTTGATTGGTTCCTTCATGAGTCAAACTTTTCCACAGACGGAGCAATCTACCTTGTCAAATTATAATTGAGTTTTCATATAATGCGATTCGATATGGAGCACTGAATGTAGTGCCACCCTTATTAAAAGCAGTCATTTATATAACTGAGATATTGGCACTTTTATAGGAATATATATATATATATATATATATATATATATATATATATATATATATATATATATATATTTATTAGGTTTCAACAACTAACTGTTCAAGATCGACAGGTGTTCGACCCCTGTGCAGCATCCAACCTTATTTGGGG
>JAJOZX010009656.1:57500-80000 GCA_023014485.1 Bathynomus jamesi | reverse complement strand
TTTAGCAGTGTTAACTTTACTGATTCTGTTCTGGCTAACGCCAGACAATTTTATTGTCTCGAAAAGGCCCTTTTTGCAGCAGTAAAGGGTTAATGCTGTAAAAGCCAGCTCATGTAGCTCAGTGGGTATAATACCGTTTTCCTGTCAATGAAATGAAGCCACTAAGGTCGGAGGTTCGAATCCCTATGGTGTAGTAAATAATAATGCTCCAGGAGATAGCGCATTAGTTGGCCTGAGCACTGTGCCAATTTATTCTCCTTCTAACTCATTATTAATACTGTAATAATAGGAATTACATCATACATGCTGTAACAATAGACGTTACATCTTAATATTATAATAATAGGAGTTACCCTATAATACTGTAATGATAGAAGTTACATCTTATTACTATAATAACAGAAGTTACATCCTAATACTATAATAAGAGAAGTTGCACTGTAATATTGTAATAATAAAAGTTACATCTTAATAATACTGTAATAGTAGAAGTTACATTTCAATACTGCAATAGTAGAAGTTGCACTATAGTGTAATAGAGTAATAATAGAGGTTACATCTTAATACTGTAATAATAGAAGTTACACTATACTGTAATAATAGAGGTTACATCTTAATACTGTAAATTTAAAAGGAATACATACTGTCCAGCGTCACTGCCGCAATTGCCCTGGAGAACGGACAGATGTACGTGGTAATAACCGCCATTCAGCAACATCTCCTGTACGTGATGAGCTTAGTTTTTCCGTATGACTCTGACATCCGAATCATACGGTCCGTACGGAAGTGTACGGTAGCTCTCTTCAGAATGTCCTCAGAATGCCTTTCCCATGCCATAGATGACCTTACGCATAGCTCACTTATTTCTTCATTGAAATTGGGGTATGGGCATTGCGGTATTCATCCTTAGCTAGTAAAGTGTCTCTCTTTTTAAAAAGGTTTAATCGTACGTTAAAAATTCGTTATTGCACTCGAGGTAAAGCATAGAAATATATATATATATATATATATATATATATATATAATATATATATATATATAATAAATTCAGATACATATGTAGTTAAATATAAAGGAATAAAGGAGAGAAGAAAAGCGTAAATAATTATTGATATTACGAAAAAAAGAAAAAGATATTGGAAATGCTGCTTCGCGCTATTAATTCTCTACCATTACTTGGTTGAAATAACTATCCCGACAGTTTTCATTAAAGTGGAGTGTGTGTGGCGCAACAGCCCCGAGAATGGCCGTGATAAACCCGAACTCTTCTTGCTCTTCATATTAGACTTTACGCGATATGACGTTATTTGTATTTTCTTCGGAGATTTCTGCTCTTATGAAATGCTCAACTTTAAGAAATGTATTTATAAGATTTTTGCTAATTCTTTTAAGCCATTTTATCGAGTTGTAGTGTTATATAACAACCTCTTAATATATCTTTTCATAATATTTATATACACACCGCTTCATAGTTTAGTATATTTCGTTATAAAATCCTACTTTTTTTTTTATGAGAAAGTATGGGATATTTCTAGTGTTGAATTATTCGACGATGTTTAGCGATTCTTTGTTATTGAAGAGAAACGTATCATAGATAACGAATAGAAGTGTCGATAGTTATTTTTATTAGTCGTAGTTATACTAACGTTAAATGAATCTCTCTCTCTCTCTCTCTCTCTCTCTCTCTCTATCTCTCTCTCTCTCTATCTCTATCTCTTCGTATCGTCAGTGTAAGAAGGAACTCAAACTAATAACATACGCACCAAATCTTACGTATAGAGTATATAAAAAATAAAACGAACTTTGAATTGATTCCACATCATAATTTCTTATGGGAAGATTAGCATGACCTAAAATCATTTGCATAATGTCTGTCGCTGTTTGTTGAAAACTTTTACAGGTTTCTTGCACTCATTTGCATTTAATTACATATAAAAACATTTCCACAAAATATCTGAACACGACACTTACACCATTAATGAAAGAAATACCTTTAAAGTATATACATAAAAAAGATGATTAAATTTAACGACACATTGCAAAGTTCGTTACTTTTTTGAGTTACGTTACATATACAGTATATATATATGAACTTTAGTTAAAAATAAACCTTGGTTTGCTTCCGCTCAAATTGTTTATTCTGACGAAAGTCATTTACTGACCCACTTTACACGTACAAGTTAAAATGGAATATGAACAACGACCGGCCAAGGAATAGAACATTACAAAGCCCTCGCCCAGACTCGATCTCACGACCGGTGTTGGGATAGTTACGGAAAGAAAAACTTAGTTCGTTAGTTAGTTATCGGGCCTCCCCCTAAAAAAAACTAGTTAGTTAGTTAGTTACTAAGATTTTTTAAAAAATAGTTACTGGTTAATAACTAACTTTAGAACTCAGTTGAAACTCAGTTATACAAAAAAATTAGTAACTACAGGGGAGTTGCAGAAATCACTGTTACATAACTGTGCTGCTTAATACACAAAATTAAGAGAAAAAATTTCGTTTATTACCCCGTATTGCTAAGAGGCCATCCACAAATTCCGTGAATAAAGTATTTTTTCGGAATCTTTGACTGTCCCAACAGCTATTTTGATCTCCCCAATCACTTACGTAATTTGTGGATGACCCCTAAACAACAGTAAATACAGATCACAATTAGATCAGTGCTAAAAGAATTAGAAATAGTACAAAACAAAGGCTGGTGTATCTTCGTAATACGTTCTATTGTATTTTATAATGCATTCCAATTCAAGCGATTTCGGCCCCGTCTGACATTTCCCTCCAGCAGCAGTGATACCGACCTATAAAATGTTTACTGTATGCAGAAAATATATTTCAACTGTTCGTTTTAAGACTGTAATGTGTTTGAACTCTGTCCACACATGCACCACTGATCCCACTTTATACTTAGTACAAAACTTAGTAACTAAGCTTTAACTCGGTTAAAAGCTCAGTTATAAGAAAACTTAGTTATGATAAACTTAGTTAGTTACGAAACTCAGTTATAGTCATTATCCCAACACTGCTCGCGACTCACAGATCAGCAACCCACGTCTAACCACTTGGACATACAATATATATATATATAACTTTTTTTTAAAAAAAGAATAAATAATTTGAGTGTTTTCAAAAGTTGACGTACACTGAGTAAAAAATTCAAGATTTAAAAGGAATATGGTTTACGTACAAAGTTAGTTAAGGCATTAATAATTTGAAACTATAAAATTTTATATTTTCATTTATTAATTATGCAATTTTTACCTCTCGGTCGCAAACTTAGCTATTTCGTCATCACGATAGTAACTCCCGATAATAATAATAATAATAATAATAATAATAATAATTATAATAATATGTGCTAAGGAAATGAGTGGTTAGCACTTACGATGTATTTTTATAACGTCGTCATTCGATCCCGAAGAACTAACATGAAAAACAAAACACGAAAGGTTCTACATTAAGAACTAAAGCAATGAAAAACCGAAATCTACGTACGTTATTAAAAAACGTACAAAGGAAAAGAGAGAACTGAACGTTTCAATAGTCAGAACTGGATCGAACAAGGACACCAAACATGGCAAGAACGGGAGACAACTGAGGGGTCCGGTCAGTAGGAAGTTCACGAAACTATGACCGGAAACTCCATTAATAAGCCATTTTGGCTAGGCGAGAAGGGCAGTGTTGACGCCACGTCACAACACCACTCCCCGTTAACCTCTTAACGCCTGAAGTTTTTGTAGGGTTAAGTTACGAGTGCGTGTATGGGAAACGGTACAAATTCGACCCAGTGGTCCAAAAGAAGTTAAATCAGTGAGGTTAAGCGATGTTTGGTTTGTTCAGGAGGTGAGTGGTGATCGTCTTCCTCGCTGAGATGATGTATCGACCAATAGATGATTCCGATCTCGCTTAAAGTTGAGGATCTCCTCCTCCGTCACGAGACCCCCCCCCCCCCCCAACCCCTCAAAATTATTCGTTATTGCTTAAAAAAGTATTTTTAAACATTTAAAATGAATAATCTATTCATGATCATGTTTTTTTTTTTTTTGCAGGAAGAGAGGCCAAGGTGAATGCCGTAAACGCCCACCGATAGAAGAAGAAGAGCCAAAATCAAGGTCCAAAGTTTTCGAGATGCCTGGACATTCTGCGTTTTAAAGATTGGGGTCATATACAGGGGGAAGATGCACTGAGGAAGGTTTTCCAGAGTTCACCAGTTGAGTAGATGAAAGATTCATATACCAATTAACCCTTGCGTTAGACAGTTGGACAAAAAAGGAATGAGAATATGTCGAAAGTCTGTACTGTTTTTTCCTTAAAAGAGGAGGCATGCAGTTTAGAGTTCAAAAGAGTAAGGTCCGTTATAATAGCGATAATAGAAGAGAAGAGAGAGAGAGAGAGAGAGAGAACATTGCAGTGAAGAGAGAGGGATTGAAAGCAGTCAATAGAGGCGGAGACTTAATGAGACGAAAAGCCTTTGATTCCACTCGGTCAAGTAGAGCTGTGGGGTCGATCCACCCACAGAACATGAAAAAGCGTACTTCATACAAGGGTAACAATCCCTATTCAAAGACAGCAAATGAGCCGTGGTGAAGAAACTGCAGAGCCGTAACCACAGCTACATCTTAGAAGCTGTTTTTGAAGAAAATATATATATGATCTTTCCAGGAAAGATCCGAGAAAAGGAACACCAAGAATGTTAAGAGAAGAGGAGGATTGAATCGTGTATTGTTGAAGGTAAAGGTTATTGTCGTGTGAAAGATTAATGAATAAAACAGATGAAGAACTGAGTTTTTGAGGCAGTGAGAGTCGCAAGGTTTACTCTGTCCAATCAGAGATAATAAAAAGATCAGAGGTCAGGTGCATCATAGCCGTCCCACGCGAAGCATGGTGGGAGGGTGGGGGGTCTGTTGAGAGTGACGCTTTGTGAAAAGGGTGAAAAAACGAAGGGTTGAATCATCGCAAGGAGTGGCAGGAGAGGAATTGCGACTTAATAGATCATTGATAAATAAGAGAAAAAAGAGTGGGTGACAGGACAGAGACCTGAGAACCCCTATTAATAACTTTAGGAGAAGAACAGTGGCCATCTACAACCGCAGTTATAGATCGGCCAGAAGGGAAATCAGAAATGAAGGCATAGATAGAAGGAAGAAACCGAAAGAGGGCAGTTTGGAAATTAAAGATTTGTGCAGACTCTATCAAAAACTTTTGATATGTCTAGCGCAATAGCAAAGTTTTCACCGAAATCTCCAAAGGAGGATGACCAAGAGCAGAGTGATATGCAAGAAGATCGCCAATAGAGCGCTCCTTTCGGAAGCTATACCGGCGATCTGAAAGAAGAGAGCGGCGTTTAAGAATCTTCGAATTAAAAATAGATTCAAAAACTTTAGAAAGGCAAGAAATCAAAGCATTGGATGATAGTTGGAGGGTTGAGAGTGGTCAGTGGTCACCCTTCATTGGGACAGGCGAATAAAAGCCGAACTTCCAACAGAAACGAAAAGTACCAGAGGAAAGGCAAAGACAAAAAGATTTGCCTAGGCATTATGTCAACACAGAAGCACAGTTTTTGAGAACAACAGGAGGGACACCATCAGGGCCATACGCCTTCTCAGATAGGGCACAGAAAACATCTTTGGAAAAGATTCTAATTTCAGACATAATTAAGTCAGAGGAAGGAAGAGATGGATGAACAGCACCGGAATCGTCCAGGGTTGAGTAGAGGTGAAAGTTTGAGCGAAGAGTTCAGCTTTATCAGGGGAGGAGACCGCAAATGAGACGTCGGAATGAAAAAGAGGAGGGAAAGAAGAAGAAGTAAAGTTGTTGGAGAGGTCCTTGGGTAGGTGCTAGAAGAGCGAGAAGAATTAGAATTAAATAAGTTTTCACATTTTTGTCTGATGAAAGGAATTTTTTGACAAGTTGAAGATCAGATTTTGCACGATTCCGGGCAGAAAATATAAGTTAAGTGAGAGTCAGGAGTTGGATGGCGACAGTACCTTATGAAAGCCTCCTCTCTGTTGCGGATAGCATTAGAACAAGCACAGTTAGAACCAAGGTTTTTTTGCATTATATATTTGGAATAGAAAATGTAATGTACGCCACCATACCCGAGAGAATCACCTCCGTGATGCCACTCAGCGCACTCGTAGGAGCCTCGGCCACAGAAGCAGTAATCACTCCATGGGAAATAAAAAAGTGCTGCCTAAGGGCCTCCCAATCAGCAGCACCAAAGTATCAAAGGCACCTTTTCTGGGAGATCCAAAGCCCGAACTGGAGCGATAGGGCAGGAAACAGATATAAGATTATGGTCGGAGGAACCCAACGAAGAAGAAAGTTTGACAGAGCAAGAAGAAGGATAAGTGGTGAGAAATAAATTCAAATGTTGGGTTATTTCCAAGGCGATCAGGGATACGAGTAGGGTGCTGTACAATCTGCTGTAGGTCATTCAGGATAAAGAAGTTGTAAGCTAGTTCACCAGGGACCTTAATGAACGGGAGGAAAGCCAAGGTGGCGTGAACATTGAAATCTCCTAAAATGGAGATTTTAGCAAAAGGAGAGTGGATGAGATAGAAATGTATTCCACTTTGGAAATAAAGTAGTAAGAGTTTTGGATTTTCAGTAGAATTGGGAGAAAGGTTGACACTGCAGACGTATTTAGTTTGAGGTTGACATGTAAACCTTAGCCAAAGGGTGTAGAACTCGGAGGATTCAAGTTCGGGAATATACATATACGCAACATCCACCTTTGGGATGAAACTGAGTACAGAGAACGTAAGAAGGTACAGAAAAGGGGTTGCTGTCAGTCGTCCCAGACACCTGAGTTTCAGTGAGAAAGAGAAGGTGAGGTTTAGAGGAGGAGAGTTGGTGTTCAAAAGATTAAAAAGTTGAGGAAAGGCCACGAATATTGCAGAAGTTTCCGTAAAGTGAATCAGGCAGGGGCCCAGAACATCTCGAATGGGCAGTAACACAACCAGTCCCGCTGCCCGCGTCTGCGTTCTCAGTATCGGCAGCGGGGAAGCCAGAAGTGGGGGCATTTATAGTCCCCTCTTCAGGGGATGCCGAGGTTCTTGAGGGGGATGTTTAGATTGAAACTCAGGATCATTAATAATAACGGATTGAATTATCATTCTTTCTTCCACATGAAGCTCACAATTACTCTCATAATGAAACTTTCTTAATCTAGAACTTATAACTTCTTTTCGAGGGGTACATTTTATAAGGGGAAGTTATTTCTTCTTTTGGGTATCAAAGCCTCTTTTCAGATTATAAAATAACTTCTTTTAATGATACGTTACTTCTTCAGGTAGAAGATATGATCTTCGAAACTTCTTTTTGGAGTGATTTGAGACAATAGAAGATAATACTTCTATTTATAGAAGGTTACGATAAGTTCTTTCCGTGCGATATAGCTATCTCATACAAGTTTGCATACGCGCTATATTTTTAACCGAATGAAAGAAGCACCTTTGTCATGAATAATGCAGAGTAATGCACCCCATTTCATATCTGAAGAGATTTTCCCGAATACTTTATCTATAAATCCCGAATACTTTAATCGTGAAAAAGAACCACCGAATTCGCGAATAGAAATTCGGTTTCCATTCGTAAAATGTTTAAGAGAGTCGAGAGAACGTTGAATATTAGTTATAGAAACATGCCTTGTTTGTGGAATATAAAACAAATAACCCTGAACATTAGAAGTGACACATACACACACACACACACACATAAACACACACACACACACACCACACACACACATATATATATATATAAATATATATATATATATATAAAGGGTGATTCAAAAGTTAGGTTACATAGGGCTTTTCTGTTTCTTTGCAGGCAAATGAGTTATGAGATGTTATCGAAGGAGGAGCGCAATGATGTGATATTCCTAGCTGGCTGCACAAGTGCATTGCCGTTAACGGTGGCCATATCGAACATGTGATGTGACTATTCCCCTGTATCATTACATAATATAGTATTTCCCTATGTAATCTGACTTTTGAATCACCCTGTATATATATATATATATATATATATATATGAAAATTATTTCACGAAAGTAACACGTGAAAAATATTTATGATGAATAAAACCACGAAGGAAAGGAAACACAGAGTGGTGCTCAAGCGCTTTCGCCTAATGACATCCTCAGGAACACTGAAGTAAATAAAGAGTTCAAGACTATAATTATAGAGGTTACAAAAAAAAAAAAAAAAAAAAAAAAAAAAAATATATATATATATATTATATATATATATATATATATATATATATAGTAAATATAGAAATAAAAATTGTGGGAGGAGCATACAAATTTGTAAGGAAAACTACCAATTTTAGCACTTTGCCCAATTCAACACAAGATCCATTTGATCTTGTGTTGAATTCGGACAAAGTGCTAAAATTGGTAGTTTTCCTTAGAAATTTGTATGCTCCTCCCGCAATTTTTATTTCTATATTTACTATATATATATATATAAATATACAGGGCGTCCCAAAAAAATGTATACACACTTTAACAGCTGATAGCTCAATTGATGTTTCTTTCTTTCCAAGTTAAACCCATTAGAATTAATAATGGCAGTCAGACTAAGCTTTGAACAAAGGAAATTCATTCTAAAATGCTACTGGAAGTGTGAAAACGCAGTTGAAGTGCAAAGACAGTGTAGGAGGGAGTTTCAAACAGATCCACCAACGCGACTTACCATCACTCGAATTAGAGATAAGTTTGAAGCCGATGGAACTGTTCAGAATGTCCACAAGAAGCGTTCCGGAAGACCACGGGCATCGACAAGCCCCACAAAGCAAGAAAGAGTACTGGAAACGTATCACCAAAGTCCAAGAAAATCTGTGCGGCAAGCGAGTCGTGAGGTAGGAATTTCAGAATCGTCTGTCCAACGCATTTTGAAGCGCTGTCAATGGAAAAGTTACATTCCAAGATTAGTCCATGCTATTAATGAAGATGATGATCCGGACCGAAGAGTGGAGTATTTCGAGTGGTACTTGGCACGATGTGGATGTGGATTGGACGAAGGGGTTTCGTAGAATACCCTCCGCGTTCACCAGACCTCACACCACTAGACTTTTTTTATGGGGATACTTAAAAGACAAAGTCTACGCTATAAAACCTGCAACAGTCGCTGAATTGAGAGCAGCCATTGAACGAGAATGCACACAAATACCAAACGAAATGTTTCGTGATGTTTGCGATTCCATTGCTTCGCGTTATCAGCAGTACCTGGACCAGAACGGACGTCAGTTTGAAAACAGGCGTTGACAAAACAATTAAATAATGTCTGTAGATTCTATTACATTTTGAAAATGAAATGTATTTTAATAAACACTGCCTTTATAATTATTTAAAGTGTGTATACATTTTTTGGGGACGCCCTGTATATATATATATTTTTTTGGTAACCTATATAATATATATAGTCTTGAACTCTTTATTTACTTCAGTGTTCCTGAGGATGTCATTAGACGAAAGCGCTTGAGCACCACTCTGTGTTTCTTTTCCTTCGTGGTTTTATCCATCATATATATATAATATATATATATATATAATTATATATATATATATATATATATATATATATATATATATATATATATATATCCAGGAACATATGAATCCTATCAAACACTGATTTCGAATTGACAAATCGACATTGATAAGATTTTTCTATGATGTGAGGTTTCAAAGTTATTTCATAGTTTTTATAAAGGTCAGTAATTTCAGTGTTGATTTGAAATGATGCTATCAACTTTGATTACACACTGACATAGAGCTTTTTAGATTTTAAATATTAACATGAGGGCAAGGTTGATATGTCACTCATGTGTCAAAAATTATTTAAAAAAAGATGCAGTGTTTTATTCAACGTTTAAAAATCGTGTTTTTGTCAGAGCAACTTAATAATACAGTAGAACACGAACAATATTTTCAGTGTTTTCGCGAAATAACTGAAACCAAATTGATAAAACGTCGTTGTTTCACCAACTTGAATATTGACGTTAAGATCATCAGTGAAGAAATTTTAATTTTTACAAGTGTTATTCTCAGTAGTGTAATTTTGACGGAATCTTAGTTTAGCGTTTTTAAGTTTTTTTTTTTTATTCAGAATCAGTGTTACTACGACACTGATTAATCTTCTTCCATTAGTTGTCAGCTTGGATCAATGTTTTTTGATATTAGTATAAAATATCAGAAGATTTTCGTAACTACTGTCCTTCGAAAAATTCCAAAGAAATTTTGTCATCAATTTTAAAGTACCAAATATTTATGATAATAACTAAATAATGTTTAACTTTTTAAAATAATTTCCATTAAAAGTACTCCGAAATTTTAATGGAAAGGTTTAAAGTGTCCTTCGTAAACATCAAGGAAAGTTATTCTTTGTTTTCAAACTACGTAATTTAAGAGGAAGGTGTCTTTTGACCAGGATGCAAATTCAGACAGTTTTATGGCACTTTTAGCAATAATGACAAAGGAGCAATTTATATTTAACTTATACAGTGATAAAAAATTTCTGATAATGAGTAAATTCTGTATTGCCTCACTCCAATCGACCCCCCACTTTTAGATAGTCGGAGTTTCATTCCAATCGACCCCCACTTTTAGATAGTCGGAGTTTCGAGGTACAAATTATTTAAGAGGAGAATCGACCTCAAAAGAAAAGGTTTCTCCAATAAGGAATGGGGCATTTGAACATTATACATGTTTTATTTACATTTTACACACATTTACTAAACATTCCATTTCTTGCTGTACTATTTATGCTAATACCTCGTTATTCGTGCTAAGATCTTAGAACGTTTAAAATAAACTTGCGAATTACTGTACAAAATACAATAATTACGATATTACATTTAATTTAGTACATTAAATTGTACTTTGATTACCTTTCTACCCGACAATTTCTATAATCTATGGCTAACTATTTTAACTATTTTCTATACAAAATAAAATAAATCCTTGGCAACCACTGCGTAACCACTGTGTGGTATGATGCGCGCGCAATTGGTAGCTCAGTCATACAGTATTGTGAGGAAAGAAAAAACCTGGTTTTAGTACTTAAACGTACTGTATAATGTTTTTCAAGTTTACAGACAATGTCGACCTCGTAACCTTAAGAATCCTTCGCGTATATTTCTACCTTGAATAAAGGACAGAACTTTCAAAGTACGTACTTTGAAATTCGTCTTCTTTGAAATGGGTGACAAAATTTTAAGAGTGTCCTTGAAGAGTACTTTAAAAATGACGTGGTAGAAAAGGAAAACAATGATAGTCCTTTAGTACTGAATAGAGTTGTGTGTGTGTTGTGTGTGTGTGTGTGTGTGTGTGTGTGTGTGTTATATATATGTGTGTTAATATATGTGTTTAATATATGTGTGTGTTAATAGCCATATGCCTATAAGATAAGAAGTACTAAGAATTTCGTAAGTGGTTTGTTGAAAAAAAAATGTTACAAAAATGGGGGTGGGGGTGGGGGGGGGGGGCTTTTCAATTTGCCTTGAAAATATGCCTTTTTTTTCTCTCTGTTTTCATTTTATTTTTAACGATTGTCTTTTGTTTTCGGGGTGCCATAAAAATTTTATGATTTGAATGAAGTTATAAAATAGACACTTAAATTTTTAATACAAAATAAATAAAATTTTATAGGTCAAACAACACACCAAATATGATTACTTTTAAAATATTATTATTATTATTATTATTATTATATTATTATATTATTATTAAAGATGTATTATTTTTGTTATTAGTATTAACTAAATAAATTTGGAATGTTAATTACGTAAATGTTATTATTATTTTATTTCGGGGAGAGAGTTAATGTAATTGCATACGTACAGTCATTTTGAAAAAGCGTTGGGGAGAGATTGTTCATTTTAACGATGTTTATTCGAAGAATGTGAATCTATTTTATCGGGACAGTAAAATAAATCTACTACCAGATATCTACTTTGAGTGGTAGACGTAGTATCGCAGTATAAGCTTCAAAAAGTAGATATATATGGTAGGTAATATCGTAGATAATGTTTAAATTGCTATATTGGTACCTCACTTTGATAAAATGATAATACAGTTTTCCTTGAGGTCTTTCATAAGCTTCTGTATGATACGTTATAGATTCCGCTTACTTCATAATGTGACGTAAACTGTTTCTCTTACGCTTTAGAGGTGCACTTAATAAGACATCAAAAGGTGGTTAAAAACAGATAAACGTATCTAATTAAATGGTAGGTTTATTTATGCTATAGCATGTTGCAGTTACGTTCTTTGAAATTGTCATAAGTTACGGCTCAAGTTAGAGCTATAAATTACAACGTATATATGAAGATGTTCTCAAATCCTTGCAACTATGAAGAATTATGCTTATAAGGACTATATTTTATATTAAACAGTATAATTAATAGCCCCTATTGTGGCTGGGAAAAGTCCTTCTAAGCAAAATCACTTTCGTTTATTACAAAAATTGAAAACGAATTACTTTAATGCTTTTATATATATATATATATATATATATATATATATATATATATATATATATATGTATAGAAACGACGTAAGTATAGAGGAGTGTTCTGCACACGAGGAAGAGAAATAACAAACAAATGAAAAATAAGGCACCCGCCCGGGTGCCTATTTTTCATTTGTTTGTTATTTCTCTTCCTCGTGTGCAGAACACTCCTCTATACTTACGTCGTTTCTATACGTTAATATACTGCGCGGTCATTGCAGTTAAATGTATATATATATATATATATATATATATATATATATATATCAGTGGTGACGGAGGGGGTCAGGCAGGGCAGGCTGAGCCTGACCTGTTATTTCTCTTGCTACGGACTTAAAAACTAACATAAAAAACTAACAATAAACAATCCCATCTCTTGTCAAGTTGTCAAGCTAAAAATTTCCATCCATTCATCTATCATCTAAATCCCATTTCCCCAGTGAGGGTGGGGAGAGAGACGCGGGAAGAGAGGGGAGATATGTGGCTCAAATGTTGAGTCGGATATCTTTACTTTATAAAACATGTTATAATGACCATGTTAGGATTTATAAATAAGGTTATATAGCTATTTACATATACACTGCGACTGTACATAAAGTTGATTATTACTGTATTATTATGCATCTTCTCAAATAACAAAGCCTCACAACTCGCATAAAAATGCACAATTCCACGTCTTGTCAGGCAAACAATTTTAAGCCTGACGTCTCTCTTTGAAACTTGTTATGATGTAAATCTTATGATTTATTTATAATGTTATAAAGTCATTTGGATATTCACTATACGTAAAGTTAATTAGTATTTTAATTGATTTATTACTTGGTATCCACCGAATAACCAAGTTTTTAATGTGCGAAGTCAGGCAAATTTGTATCTGCCTGACGACTTGCTGCCGTGTCAAATATATGTTATTATCTTGACTTACTAAACATTTAAAAGCAATATTTGCATATCATAGTGGCAGTTGGGTATTTCTATATAATCTACTTTTGCATAGTACAGTAAATTTTAGGAAATTTAACACACAACATACGGAAAGTGTTCATTTTATATAAAATCTGTCACATCTGCGTCGAAACAGAGTCCAAAATGTTACGCTGAATTGCCAAATCTATTTTTTTTTAAACTTAATCTTGTTTTCAGTAATATGCATATTATATACTTTATAAGGTGGGTTGGGTGGAAAATAATTGTCCAAATTACTTAACACTTAAAAATTAACTTACTTCAAGGAAAAATTTGGTGAAAGAACTACAGTAATTAATAGCCTAATTGCTAATGGTATGACGTCACGTGGTGAAGAATAAAATGTTGCACGACAAAATAATTGAAGAATTTGCATTAAAACCAAGAAGATTGGGGTTCACGTATAAATAAATAAAGTAAGGCGATGTTTTATTTCCTAAATTTATGCCAGTTAAAAATATTCTCATTATCATACATAATACATATCACAGAGAAACAAGTATGAAATGGCGTCGCCCCTGATACATATATGAGGCCTTCCGAAGCAAAAGTAGCACAAGCGCCATATTTTTTTATCGTCAGAAAACGCGTTGAAAGTTATGCGAACTTCGGACAGAGATAACGCATTATTTTTCGCGGGACTTTCGACCATACGAACATTGGCGTTTCTGCAATTCATCCATTACTATATGATAGTATACGGTCTGAAGAACCTCTCAGTGGGTATAACTCATTTTTGCCCCGGATGGCGCTTGTGCTACTTTTGCTTCGGAAGACCTCATATATATATATATATATATATATATATATATATATATATATATACATTCAACTGCAAAGAACACGCAGTATAAATAACGTAAAGAACGACGCTTGTATAGGAGATATTCCGCGCAGACGAGAGAGAGAGAACGAAACAAATGAAAAAATGAGGTAACCACCCGGGAATCGAACCCGGATCTTCCGATTGCCGGTCAGATGCGATACCATTACACCATGGGCCTCACTCTTCCAAATGTCGTAATTCTTCTACATACTCGCAGAAACCAATGCCCCAAGGGGGCACCTCCCGCATGCCGTAACATTATATACATTCAACTGCAAAGAACACGCAGTATAAATAACGTAAAGAACGACGCTTGTATAGGAGATATTCCGCGCAAGTGACTTTAAAAATTTAAAAAATATATTAAAATTTAATTTTTTAAAAGTAGAAATAAAAAGTATACCACTTTGAAAAACAAAATTTGATTTTAACCTCAATTGTAAAACAATTTTCGACAGAGCTCAATCTTCCATTTTTCTGAAAATGCATTTGAAGACACTGTAATTCCATTTCATTCTTTTATTCAAATCCAATAACAATGGAAAGAAAATTACAGAAAAATCAAATAACAAGAAAAAAGAAAAAAAAATAATAATAATAAAAAAGAATTAAATGGATTTTAAGTCGAAAATTTTTTTTTTTGTATTTTTTAAATTTTTTTTTTAAAAATGAAATAAAAAATTTTATTATTTTTTTTATTGAATTTATAAATTTTACTTAATTGAAGATAGGAGTTACCCTTAAAAAAAAAAATAGAAAATGTTAAAAAAAGAAAGGGCTTCGATATTCAATAAATAAAGCCTTTGAATTTTTATGCAATATACTGTGTGTATATATATATATATATATATTGGAAGATTGATTTTAGTTCTTTTTATTTGGAAATTCACTGTCACTTTTAAGTTCTTTTGTCGTGTCTACCTTTGTTCCTCTTCCCGATAATAAAATAATAATAATAATAATAATAATAATAATAATAATAACAACCATATGTAAAATTAAACTTTCTAACAACTTATATACATATATATACACACACACACACACAGAGTATATATATATATAAGAAACAAAGTGAATTGTGTTTTGTTGAGAACATTACAAGTAAATTTAGAGAGGCCTTTTCATCATGAGATGGAAGTGTGCCTTTCTATTATTTAGAATGATGTTTCCCTGCGCGCGGAATTGCCCTAAATCTCGTCCTTAGATACATAATGTCATGTTGATGCTCTGAAACGAAATTGAATCAAATACTCTGTACAATAATGGTTAAAATTAGCCATTAACTAATACATAATTTGTCATACTTGATGATAGTTTGGAGCATTATACGATTGAAATGATAGTTTGCGTACGTCTGTTTAATTTTAAGGTCGCTTTGGATAATAATTAGGTGATTATATAGGGCGAAGTGACATACATACGTACAGGGTGTCCGTAAATTAAAACTTTACAAATTCAATTAAAATTGAATTTGTAAAGATAATTTATGGCCATCTTCTAGTATGGCTATTACTTAATTATCAATTATGATAATTATATAAATGATGTAAATAGAATATTCTATATAATGTTAAAATAAGTTAACTTAACATTTCTGTTGTCAGAAAGGTGTGTTCACTGTTAAAATAAATTTCATACCTCTATTTATGTCTATGTCTGTCAAACTGTCCAGTTGAATATCTGTTTGTTCCTGGTTGTCTGTCAATCTCTTTTACACTCACGTATCTTGCAATAAAGCATTTTCGATTTCAAATGTTTTTGTAAACACTGTTTGCAAATTTTTTTTTTTTTTAATATTTTGAATGCTGTTCTGATCTCTAAAACCATTGGGTTAATTTATAGGATTAATGAATTAGTTAAAAAGACTTATTCGCTTATGTTTATAAGAATGATTTTGGTTGTTTAATCTCTTTCGCGATATTTAAGGTCATTGACGGAGGGGACCTACAGCTTTACGTGGGATTCGAATCATTTAAGGGTTGCTATACATAATTTAGACGCAGAGGACGGTCTACCATCCAACTAATACCCAGAATCATTGTCGCTTAACTTCGCTTAAAACATTTTAGGACACGTGTGTGTGTGTGTGTGTGTGTGTGTGTGTGTGTGTGTGTTGAAATATGTTTTCAATTATTGGAAATAAAGGAGGGGGGGGGATAGTAATAGCATATAATCAGTCAGGAGTGCCAGAAACTGGCATAGCGCTCAGGCCAACGAATGCGGCCCATTCCGCCAACTCTTGAATTACCAGCAACATGGGAGTCGAACGCTCTATCTCAGTATCTTCACTTGAGTTATAGGGAAACTGTGTTACCAACTGAGCCACGTTCTTTGGCAATAAAGGGGGGGGGGATTGTTGGCACTGTTGCCATATAGTACTTGTCTGGATGATTGACGGAAAGGGCGAACGGGCCGTGATGTGGAAATTAACTCCAAATTTGGGTCATTTAACCTCGTGACCAATATTTCGATATGGGTCTCATTATGGCGTCATTAAACGGACTTATTTAGGTCATAAATCCCTAGACAATACGAGGTAAATTATTGTTATTATTATTATTATTATTATTTATTATTATTATGGTCATATATTTTAAAGTATTCTCCACTAAAATGGCGGAAAGTGAGTTCAGACATATTTGCATATGTATTGAGTTAATTCCTTTAAAGCAGTTTATAGGAACCGACTCAAAAATAGTTTGGAAACCCTGTATATAAATTATAATAGACTTTAATCATATTTAAATCTTAATTAAGCATAAATTTGATACGTAAATTCATTTTATTTTTAGCATTTACCAAGTTCTAAAGCACCATTTTACTTAAATGCAAGTATACTGTATATATATATATATATATATATATATATAATATATATATATATATAACCAAAACTTTTGGTTAGCTTCCGCCCGAATTGTTCATTCTGATGAAGGTCACGCTTTCACTTTACCTTAGACCTACAGTTTAACGTGGAATCCGAACCACGCCCCATCAGCGGGTTGGGTACGATTCGATGTGGCCGACTCGATGCGACCCAACTCGATGTGGCCGACTCGATGTCAGGACAACTCGATGTGATATCCCTAAGGGATATTTTCGTTAGTTTTAACGAAAATATCACAACTCAACCTAACCAATCGTCAAGGGCGTACAGTTGACCTAACCGGGCATTCAGTTAACCCACATTAAATATATAAAGAAAATGAAATCGACTTCGCCTGGCATCGACTTGGCTTGACATCGAGTTGTCCTGACATCGAGTCGGCCACATCGAGTTGGGTCGCATCGAGTCGGCCACGTCGAATTGTCCCTGCCCCCCATCAGCAGCCCAGCGTCTTAACCACTAGGCCACCTAGGGTACCCATTTATCTACCAACCACTTTCTTTATTGTGTGGAAGGATGAACAGCTGGGTTTTGCTGCGCGCCGGCTGCCGTCGGTCTCGAACCTGGGGCCGATGGATTCGTAGTCAGCGACGCTAACCACTACACCACCGAGGCGCATGCAAGGCGTATGCAAGATATTTCCCCGTGAAGAGAATTTCCCCTTAAGATTTCCCCTTATTTCGCTTTGTCACTCTGAATTTAATGTTCATAATGGAATACTTTATAGTCTCCCTTTTAGTTAGTGAGATTAAAGAATCTTTCTGTATTAAAGGGACAGCTGGGTTCGGTACCGAACAGCTGCCTAAAGTGTATGATTATGTGTAAATCTTTACTATATGTATATAGAACTAAGTTAAGGGGAGTTAAAGTGGCAATGTTATATATATATATATTCCATGACCGAAAGGTAATTAAGTACCATGTTATTATAATTCTGTTACAGGACCATAATTCCACAACCGTTCATACTGGAATTATTATACCCAAGAATTTTATAATTTTGTGGAAAATATCTGGAAAATGTTTGAAATTTTAATATCCACATTTTTGTACCTAATTTTGGTACTCAGAAACCAGTTTTGAAAGGTAATATTTGTGAAGAATCGGACAATACACTGTCGCTGTACGCATGAAATAAACAGTTTAATACAATATTTTAGCCATAATACCTCTGTGGTACTTGGAGTCCATTATTAGCCATTACTGTAAGCTTGTTACAGGCATATTTATGGTCATTAAAGATAAACGTACAATTAAGTTTTCGCGCTTTGCTCTTCCTTAACTGAATTTAGCGAGTTCATTATTGAATGAGTTTAGTGAGTTCATTATTGAGTGAGTTTAGTGAGTTCATTAACTCAATGAAGAAACTAAAATTTAGTCTGTTTCAAGAATTAAAGTAATAATGATCCAAGATTATTAGATTTCAAAGACAAAACTGGTTCCTATTTCGCTTTGCGCCAAATTACACAAATTCGCTAATTCTCAATCGTTGGCAATTTAGAAGGATACTCTGTACGGATTAACTGTAATCTCTCACAGCCGGCCAGAATTATACTAAAGCCTCGTTTAATGCGAAGCCAGTTATTCCCTAACATATAGATTAGTACACTGTAAAGAATATATAATCAGTCTTAAACTGCCCACCTCTCTCTCTCTCTCTCTCTCTCTCTCTCTCTCTCTCTCTCTCTCTCTCTTCTCTCTCTCTCTCTCTCTCTGTCTCTCTCTCTGAAAATGCAAAATTCTTAACATTTTGTACACAATTACTAAATTTTGTATTAGAGTTGGATCCCGTTTAGCGATTGTAGACGTTATTCAACTACAATACATCAAAGAGCATAAAAAAAAGGATTACATCTACCAGTAACGAAAGTTAAATAAAAGTATACTGTCTTCAACAACAAAAACAACAACAACAACAACATCTATTTTTTTTTAATAACCTTGTAATTTTACCCCCCCCCCCCCCAACCCCCCCCCAAACCCTCTGAACTCCGAAGTTAATGAAAATTTTCGAAGAAAGAAATACAGAAATAGTACCTCACCCCACTTAAAAGTTTTTTTTTTTTAATTCGAAAACTAATAACTTCCATTATGGATGATGCTTCAAAATGAGAGAGGGGGAAGGGGGGGGGAGGGAGGAGGAAGGAGGGGGGGGGGGAGAAATGGAATAAAGTGTCATTTCCATTGAAGGGAATAAATGGAAAATAATTGCTTTTATTGATTCTATTTTTACGACTTTCAACTTTTGGAAAAAAAATTGATATATTTTTCAGGTTATAATGTGTTTTGCGGTATGAAACACACACACACACACACACACATATACATATATATATTTACACTGTATATACTCGTATGCTATAGTCAATATGTAAAATTAGGCAATTTATAAATTGATTGAAATTTTAGGCAAATTGTTTAATGCTCGATTTACTTAATACCTAATTAAACCTAACTTAGCCATGAATTTTTAGGTAACATATTGGGAAATACCAGTGGGCATGTATATATATAGCATTTAGGTTAGGTTAGGTTAGGTTAGGTTGTGGGTATATCACCAATTTGACACATTGCCTGAATTTCAGTCAATTTATAAATTATCTAATTTTAGACAATGACTGTAACACACACACATATATATATATATATATAATTTATTTTATATATATATATATCAGCCGGTTATAAAATATGTAATTATGTATAATTGTACATATAACTCCCAATTATGAAGCCGCCGAATCGCCCAAGAGATTTAACATAATGTTTATTCATCAATTTTATTCAAGTTTAATTCAATTCCGACATTCTTTCTCTTTTTCCAATTGACGATAATTGCGAAACTGTCGAAAGTGTCAGTTATTTAAATATGGGTAGTAAAATCCTAAGATTTATTCTCATTTTAATTTTCTTAATGACTAATTATATATATATATATATATATGCATATATAACTGCAATGACCGCGCAGTATATAATGAATAGAACGACATAAGTGTTAAGGAACGTTTCTGCACACGAGGAGGAGAGATAACGAATAATGAAAAATGAGGCGAACCGCCCAGGAATCGAACCCAGGGCCTTCCAATTGCCGGTCGGACGCTCTACCATTATGCTACGGACCTCACTCAATCACAAATCGAAATTCTCCCACATAGGGCAGAAACCAATGCCCTGAGAGGGCACCCTCGCAAATCGTGAATATGCGCATATAACTGCAATGACCGCGCAGTATATAAATGAATAGAAACGACATAAGTGTTAAGGAACGTTTCTGCACACGAGGAGGAGAGATAACGAATAATGAAAAATGAGGCGAACCGCCCAGGAATCGAACCCAGGGCCTTCCAATTGCGGTCCGTAGCATAATGGTAGAGCGTCCGACCGGCAATTGGAAGGCCCTGGGTTCGATTCCTGGGCGGTTCGCCTCATTTTTCATTATTCGTTATCTCTCCTCCTCGTGTGCAGAAACGTTCCTTAACACTTATGTCGTTTCTATTCATTTATATACTGCGCGGTCATTGCAGTTATATGCGCATATTCACGATTTGCGAGGGTGCCCTCTCAGGGCATTGGTTTCTGCCCTATGTGGGAGAATTTCGATTTGTGATTGAGTGAGGTCCGTAGCATAATGGTAGAGCGTCCGACCGGCAATTGGAAGGCCCTGGGTTCGATTTCTGGGCGGTTCGCCTCATTTTTCATTATTCGTTATCTCTCCTCCTCGTGTGCAGAAACGTTCCTTAACACTTATGTCGTTTCTATTCATATATATATATATATATATATACTAATATACACACACACACATTCAACTGCAAAGAACACGCAGTATAAATAACGTAAAGAATGACGCTTGTATAGGAGATATTCCGCGCAAGACGAGAGAGAGAGAACGAAACAATGAAAAAATGAGGTAACCACCCGGGAATCGAACCCGGGATCTTCCGATTGCCGGTCAGATGCGATGCCATTACACCATGGGCCTCACTCTTCCAAATGCCGTAATTCTTCTACATACTCGCAGAAACCAATGCCCCAAGGGGGCACCTCCCGCATGCCGTAACATTATATACATTCAACTGCAAAGAACACGCAGTATAAATAACGTAAAGAACGACGCTTGTATAGGAGATATTCCGCGCAAGACGAGAGAGAGAGAACGAAACAAATGAAAAATGAGGTAACCACCCGGGAATCGAACCCGGGATCTTCCGATTGCCGGTCAGATGCGATACCATTACACCATTGCCCCCTTGGGCATTGGTTTCTGCGAGTATGTAGAAGAATTACGGCATTTGGAAGAGTGAGGCCCATGGTGTAATGGTATCGCATCTGACCGGCAATCGGAAAATCCCGGGTTCGATTCCCGGGTGGTTACCTCATTTTTTCATTTGTTTCGTTCTCTCTCTCTCGTCTTGCGCGGAATATCTCCTATACAAGCGTCGTTCTTTACGTTATATATATATATATATATATATATATATTATATATATGTTAAACACAGACCGTGCATGGAACAAGGAACTCTTCTGGGAAAATTAAATCCACTATAGTCCGAATAAGTAATGGTAAATGACAAATACCATAGTTTTTCTTTTTCATGATGCTAGCCCGACGTGGGCAACGGGTCTCTCGCAAAGAGATCCCATAAATATAGCTTCCCTCACCAGCTATCTGCAAAGCAGACAGGATCCAGCTTTGGGACATGGACCTAGGGTTTAAAGCAAGCCTAGTCCCTACATTCAGAACCTCTATATAAGTAAAAGACTCGTTGCATTCACGTCGGATTGAATAAATCAAAGAAAAAAGGGGGTAACTATTGTATTTTTAGCCAAAAAACCAAAACTTAAACCTCAACCGGACATTGAGCGTCCACTTTTCAAGCACGTAACACGTCCGTTTAATATACACAAACTCAGAATGGTCCCCTGAGAAACTTATATGTTAAACACAGACCGTGCATGGAAAATCATGAAAAAGAAAAACTATGGTATTTGTCATTTACCATTACTTATTCGGACTATAGTGGATTTAATTTTCCCAGAAGAGTTCCTTGTTCCATGCACGGTCTGTGTTTAACATATAAGTTTCTCAGGGGACCATTCTGAGTTTGTGTATATTAAACGGACGTGTTACGTGCCTTGAAAAGTGGACGCTCAATGTCCCGGTTGAGGTTTAAGTTTTGGTTTTTTGGCTAAAAATACAATAGTTACCCCTTTTTTCTTTGATTTATTCAATCCGACGTGAATGCAACGAGTCTTTTACTTATATAGAGGTTCTGAATGTAGGGACT
>JAJOZX010009656.1:47500-55000 GCA_023014485.1 Bathynomus jamesi | reverse complement strand
CACGAACGCGAGTAAGGATCGAAACGCTGAGATACTCGTGTGCGTGTATCTCTCAAGAAGAACTCATTGTAAAATGCATTAAAAATCTTCTTAAGGAGAGTGAGAGGGGTGTTGCAAGGAGTACAGAGAGACCGCATCAGATTCAAACGTGTTGGAAACGTGTTTGCAACCTGATTGCAACGTGTATGGCTCTCAAAAATCCTTAAAAGTCCTTAATGAGTTCTTTTAGTCAAAGATTCTTGAATTTTGTTTTTTATATTCTAATAAGTAGCTCAAGTGTGTGTGTGTGTGTGTGTGTGTGTGTGTGTGTGTGTGTGTGTGTGTGTGTGTATTACACTGAATACATATTTTAAAAATTCAATATAATATTTAATTATTAACAGAGAAAGGTGAATATGTTCCCCTTTTCTTCTCATGGTATGTGTAGTATGCTACAAAAGTTTGGAGTTTGGAAACACCATTGGTATATGGGTATCTATAGTCACCATCCGTTGTATATGTATGATACATTTTAATTGAGGTAGTAGAGTCTCAAACACGTGCAAATATATATTATTATTTTAATGAATAATTACGTACACACACACAACACACACACACACACACACACACACACACACACATATATATATATATATATATTTGTTAGTATTTACTAAGTGGTTCCGATTTTGCCCCAAAAACAGATTGGACTCTGTTACTAATGTTGTATTGCTGTAAGTGTATTTCTTTACTAGTGATGGTAGAATATTTATCCAAGTATTCCGCGGGTCTTTCCACAATTGTTGAATATTAGATAGTTTTTGTTTATCCGTATCAGCGTCTACATGGTCCCATATAGCCTCAGTTGGATTCATGTCGGGGCTTTGTGATGGGCATTTCTTAATTTTTAGTTCTCCAACGTCCTCTTTCCCCTTCATATATGTTTCTACAACCCGTGCCATGTGTTTGAGGTCGTTATCTTGTTGGAAGATGAACCCTTGGCCAATCAAACGCTTTCCATCTGACACACACAGCATGCAGTTGAAGAAATCGCTTGTACTTTTCTTTAGTTGTCATCGATTTTCACATGGGGGCCAACTCCAGAAGAATTTATGGACACCCCAAACAGTGATAGATCTCTAAACCATGTTTTACTATTGGTTGTAACCACATATTATTATATCTCTCATCCTATCACCGTCGTACGTTCTGTTTTCGTTTAGACCCAAAGACTTCAAATTTTGACTCGTCTGTCCACGGAACTTTGACCCGACGTTGACGTCCAGTGGTCATGATGTCGTGCATATTTTACCCTCTTAGACTCGTTTCCTGATCTCAGGTACGGTATTTTGGCAGCAACTCTTCCGCGCAACCCTGCCTCTTGCAATCAACGTCGTATTGTTACGGCTGAAACGTTAATGCTCTCTGAGGAATTAAAGTCTTTCTGTAAACTACGCCTTGATTTCTTTTCCATCTCTTAGGCGTTTAACCATCAAATACTGGTCTTGATATTTTGTAGTTTTCTTGGCCTTTGTTTGTCTTTAGTTGACCTTGTTTCAAGATGGCGTTTAATAGTGCCCAATACCCCTTTCACAGAAAGATCCAGTGTTTATTAGCAATTTCTCTGATAGTATATTTCTTCTGGTAAAGTCACGAACTTTATGCAAATACCCTCTGGTATCTGCAGTACTGGAGCCATTGCACTTAAAAACATTCAGTTGAATCTATCTATAAAAGAGTTCAAGTCACTCATTATTTCGATACATGATGTACAAAACTAAGAATGTTTATAAAACGCATTAATTAACACTATTATACTATAAACATTCTATAAACGCAACAATTCCACTGTAGTTAAGCGAAGAATGAAGAAGCTGGTATCCTAAAATCGATTTTCAATGAAAAGATCACGGAATAACATACCTTATTGATATAGTTGTAAGAATGATTTCAGATAGTTAACCGATAACCTTGTAGGTTACTGTTTACAGTGTGCATGCGTAACTTACCCTATTACCCTAATCTCTACTCATGATCAATACTTTAACTACTGTGAATACTGTAAATGAAGTTAGTAAATATTTAATGAAGAGTAACTGTATTACAGTAGACAACATTTTAAACAAGAAATATAACAATGAAAACTTGGCTTTTCTAAACTTGAACATTCGCAGGTCTCCCAAATCACTTTGACGAGTTGACAGCGAACCTAAAATTATTACAACATAAATTCACGTGGATTGTATTAACTGAAACTTGGTTAAATGATAATTATAATATTGTTTTAACATCTTATGTAAGTCTACAGAAGTTGCCATATATGTAGAAGTAGCAATAAGGGCGGAGATGTAAGTATATTTGCAGACTCAAACTACAAGAGTAAATGTATCGAAGCACTGCCAAACATAAGCAATACTTTAGAAACACTTTCAAGTGAAATATATATTCATAACATCCAATATTCGAATTTAGGCATCTACCGACCACCAACTGGTAACGTACCAATTTTTATTACAAATGTCGCTAGAATTATAACCTCCAATCATATCGGTGACACTTGCGTCATTACAGATTTAAATATTGATCTCACAAAAGATCATTGAAATAATAACGCAAGCCCTCTTCACAACATCATGACTGCAAGTGGTTTTAAATTAGCTATTATAATCAAAGCCAACTTCACAATGACATTAGAAATTCGACTCTGCTAGATCAAATCTGGGTACAGATCCCGTTTGACTGCATCTCAGGTATTAAATATCACAGATCATTTGCCTTCGTACATCATGTTAATCACCCATTTTTACTATAAAAGTTGATTACAGATCTCACAACTGTAATAATAAGCTAAAATTCCTTAGAGAATAACAGCTTTCGAGTGAGCTGAAAGAGTCGGAAAATAACCATGACATTGAAACAAAATTTCAAGCATTCTCAAGCACATTAATGGGTATATTCAACACATACTTTCTTCTTAACTCAAAAGTATTAAACGCGAGCAAATTATGTTTGTTAAAGTATGATAAGTTGAATTATTACCGAACAGACATACAAACGTGACTGTAACAGATTTAACGCAGTTATTAAAAGAAAAACAACAGCAGATCATTATTATTAAAACATTGATGAACGAAAATCCATTCTCAAAAGGCTATGAAACATTCTGAAGGATTTAATTAACACAAAAAAGATGAAAACAAATCCCTTTTCCTCCCTTACACAAGGCAGTTCTTACAGCGATCCCGTAGACAGCCAATTTATTATTCAATTTCTTTGCAAATATCGGCTCCAATACCGCAGCCTTGATTCCAAATACTGACACTCACTACCGACAATACATACCACAACCCACCCCAAACTCATTTGCTTTCATCCAACCCTCCAAATGATATCCTTCTATCAATAAAAAACCTAAAAAAATAAAGATTCTGACATCAATACGATGTCAGTAAAAATATACAAATTAGTATCGGATGAAAATGCAATTCTCTTCAGTAAACTAATGCATGAATCAATAACACTAGGTATGTTCCCTGACAGTCTAAAGCAGGGGTCACCAACCTTTTTTTTTGTTCACCGCCCACTTTTACGATTTTTTGAAAATTAAAAAAGCTTATCGCCCACCTTAGATCAAAAAGAATAAATCAACATAATCGATAAAATAAATAATGAAATAAATGTTTAATTACCTTTAATGTGAATCCACTAGTGGGCGCTACCGTCCAAATTGGTGACCCCTGGTCTAAAGGAAATCTGAGTATCCCTGTATTTAAGTCAGGAAACGCAAACAATCCATGTAATTATCACCCCATTTCTCCATTGCTATCTTTAAGTAAAGATCGTAAACAATCGTAAATAATAAATATACTAAATTATTGATCAAATATTATATTTTAACTAAAACATAGTTTGGTTTAGAGGTAGGCATAAAACGGAAGACGCCATAAACATGTTATTAAGAAGTGTCTATCAGAACTAAATGGCAAAACTCACATTGCCTTGGTCTTACTCGACTTGTTTAAAACATTTCATACACTTTCCCACGAAATCTTATTGAGTCATTTTCACAATATATGGAATAAGAAGACTGGTTCAAATCATATCTATCAAATCGTCATCAATACATCAGATTAAAAGATAATTTATTTGACAAAGCGACGCTAACTAGTGGAGTTTCTTGGGCGATTTAAATTCACGTGAACGATTTTTATTCTTCAACCACATTACAGTGGGTATAATTTGCAGATGATACCACACTTACTTCTTCCCATCATAAGTTAGACCTTCTGACGAATGAAACGAAGAGGCAATACAAACTATCAAGTAAAAACTGGGAATATTTCTCTTGCGAGGGTGAATGAAATTAAAGTATTTGGTATTAACCCTTTATCGCGCAGTGTTATTTTACTGATTTTGTTCTGGCTAACGCCAGACGATTTCATTCAGTTTCGGAAAGACCTCTGTGCATTAAAGGGTTAAGAGAAGTTTGCTTGATCATTTACTGCACAAAGATCTTTCCGAGACTGAATAAAATCGTATGGCGTTAGCCAGAACAAAATCAGTAAAGTCACATTTAGACGAAAAAGTTAAAGTTCAAGAGTCATGTACAACATATCAAATCCAAAATATCAAGATTCTATTTGTATTATTTAAACTAAAAAAAAAAGGCTCTTTCTCTAAACTATTCCTCTGAAGTACTCCTTTTCTATCATTCCTTCATCTACCCACATTTATTATATTGCATTACAACTTGGGGTAACTCAAAGAAATATATTAAATATTTTTTGGAAGTCATTCATAAAAAAATGTTTACGAACCCTCTCAGATCATAATAACAGACGAACTCACACTTCCTCAAAGTTTAAAGAGCTAAATACTTTAAAAACTTATACAAATTCAATGTTGCTCTCGTTATGTTCAAAGTTATTAACAAAAATTAACATATATTACCCATTCAAAGAGCAAAAGCACCCTTCACCAAATATATCATCATTGTAACACTAGATTCCTCGGCGATTTTACGCTGCAAATCACACTATACAATGGAAACTGCAGGAAATGCACTGTCTTTCAAAGGAATTGTATGGAATACAATTCCTAGAAATATCAAACCGGTTTCATCACTAATTTCGCAAATTACAAAAGAAGTAAGTACCTCATTAGCTCCTTCTGATGTATAAATTCATTACTGCTATTATTATCATAGTAATTAAGTTCCTATTTTATAATTAATTATTTAAATTATGGTGATTTCATAACGTACTTTTAATTTCATCATTTATAATAAATTACGTATCGATTTTCATTAAGTATTTTTTATTTTCTATTAAATAAACAATTATTTTATTTAAAAATGTGTAAAATAATGAAATAATACTTTCGCAAATTTTGTTTACCATTTGTTTACTAGTATTATTGCTATTATTATCATTAATATTAGTTATATTTGTTATTATTAATATTATTATTATTATTACTTGCCGTTTCCAGTTATCTTACGTAATTAACAAACTGAATCCCATTAATTTTGCTTAAAAAGCTTCCATGCTTCCAACGGCGTATTCAGATTAGATGACTGTAAATATTGGGTGAATTTTTAAATATTGGACACTTTAAAGGCTTTGTATTTTTTTATTAATTGAAATACTGTAAAAATATGAATTTTTTTTTACTCTCTCTTCTCTATACATAGGGAATTAGTCCTCCAGTGCAAGACATGTTGTATGTGATGTCCTTTCAGCTCAAGATATTTACACGATATTTTCGAAGGAAGAATCCTATCCAACAGATTTCTCGTGGTTTATATAATAAAGGAATATCATGGCCACCAATATCATCAGATTTAAACCCCCTGTGACTTTTATCTGTGGGTTATTTAAAAGATAGACTGTTTAAACAGAATCCACAAACAATAGAAGGAATAAAAGTATCAATTGAACAAGAAATTTCTCAGATTTCAACAGATACTCTGTCCTGAGTACTGCAAAAGTTTGTTGCTCGTGTGCAAAGGGTTAATGAGCTGAGAAGACATCATATAGAGCGTGTTTTGTACTAGGGAACTAATTCCCCATATGTAGAGAAGGTATAGTGAAAGGTTGATGCCTATATTTAAGTTAATAAAAAAAATAGAAACCATTTAAAGTGTCAGATGTTCAAAAATCACAGGATACATTATAGCATCAGATACCTAAATTGTAGAGAGAAATACTGAAAAATATTGTAACATTTTTTGTAACTTGTATTTTATTTCTGAGGAAAAATATTTGTTTTGTCTCGATTTTAACTGTAGCCGAATATGGAGCATTTTGGGATCAATATATGTGTGTGGGTGTGTGTGTGTGTGTGAAAGAACGCCACACCAGGGTTCGAACCCATAGCCTCTTAAATAGAAGGTGAGGTCGATAACCACTACATGAAAAATCGTTCGGATTCAGAGGCTTAAACATTGAACTGAAGCAATGGTGTCATAGTAAAATGAGACCATTCGTTTGCAATCTCTTTGGAATAAATATTCTCAAATTTTATTGCAAATTTCTTTCACAAATTCTTCATTAATTTTACTCTATTTCACGTATTTATCTCTCTTTCTATCAATTTATCTCTTTATACAAATTTAATTTGCTAAACAAAAATTATTATTGTTCCTACTTTGTTAAAGGCAAAATATTTTTTTTTCTTTTTTGTTTAATTTGAAATAACTTTTAGTAAGAATCAAATTTTGTAGAAAATACAAAATATTTTAGCGACATTCAAATTTTAGCAACTGTAATTGTTTTTGACAAATTGAAAAAAATATATATATATATATATATATATATATATATATATATATATATATATATATATATATATATATATATATATATATATATATATATATATATATAAATCTTGCCTCTTGCCTCTTGTCGAAAATAAACGTGGGGGCATTCTATCCAGCAATAATTGCGGGCCTGTTGCTGTCGCCTTTTGCTTCTCGAAACTATCAGATATTATTTTTAATGTCACTAAAACTAAGGTTATGCAATTCCATCCCCAAAGCTCTAACACAGGGGTTCCTAAAGGGGGGTACGCGAGAAGGTTCCCAGGGGTGCGCGGCATCCTGCTTTGGAATGAACTTTCACGAGAAAAAGTAATTTCAAAAGACGTTGTAGCGGCTACACCATCTTTTGAGCAATTTTGAGTAGGGGGTGGGTACTGGGCACTTCCCGTAGCCGTCGAGGAGTACGCAGTTCCCAAAAAGGTTGGGAACCCCTGCAGTCTAACCAGTTAGCTGATATTAGTTTCAAAATGAGACCTGAACCAATAAAGAATGGACAAGAATTTAAGTATTTCGGTTAAATTATCACCAACACCTTGAGTGATGACTCACATATAAGAAAACAATATGGACGTCTCTGTGCTAAAGCGAATATTACTATAAGGAACTTCCGATTCAGTACAAGTGAAGCTAAAGGCACTCTCTTTCGTATCTTCTGCACAAACTGTGGGCGAATTATAAACAAATGTTCTGGCAGA
>JAJOZX010009656.1:17500-42500 GCA_023014485.1 Bathynomus jamesi | reverse complement strand
TTTAGTTCAGGAAGAACCGATTCGCCTCTATTTAAAGGGCATATCTCAGCGGAAAAACAAAGAAAAAGTGAGAGGAAAGACAGAGGAAAAAGAAAGGGTGGAGGGGACAGTCGAAGTGGAAAAAGACCAAGGATGACAAGGACTGCAAGGTCGAGCCCCATCATCCTTGGGTGCTAGGGCCGGGAGGGCGCACGTGAAACCTCCAGGAACAAGCACGTACACACGAGCACAAAGAGCACTCAAGAGCACGAGCTTAGAACCCCCTTGCGGGGATATATATATATATATATATATATATATATATATATATATATATATATATACTTACTGTATTTGTAAATTCTTCAACAAATACATTTGATTCGAAAAGCCATTCGCGAAATTTCATATTCCTATAATTATTGTTTGTTTACAACTAAGACTAAGTTACCTTCTAATTATAATAATAATAATAATATAATAATAATAATAATAATAATAATAAATAAATATATATATATATATATATATATATATATATATATACTGCTATCAAATTAGGAGTATATGTTAAAGGTAGGAATAATTCTAAAAGAGTAATTTGCCAAATCTTCTCTTTAAATATTTTCAAAAGAAATTTTAGTACAGAGGTTTGACAAATGTAAATAGACACCACGATATTTTCCACTAAACTTGTTAAAAAGGAATGTAATTTGCTGAACCTAAGTTGTCGTGTACGATAACTATCAGAAATTAATTATTAGTTGTATTTCACAATGTTACGAAACGGAGGGTCCTGAAATTGACAGATTTCACAAGCGGTCGAATTACTGGACTTTGGTAAACAGAGCAAAGTCAAAGGAGAATTTTGGGAAGGCTTTGCATTCCATTACCAACAATTAACAGAGTCATTGTGCAGTTCAAGAATAGAGAAAACAACAGTTGCGCTTCGTTCTGGACGTCCAGATCCATCTAAAAGAACACTTCATGACGTCAGAGACGTGCAGAAACGAAGCCTCGCCAAGCCGCTGCTGAATTGGCTGTTCAAGTTAAGGTTAGCTCTAAGTCCATCATCTTCACGATATTGGGTTACTATTGCAGAGCAGCTAGAACGAAGACCATGTTCAGTGTTCACCTCTCGCAATATTTCCCGTCGGAAGCAGTGGGCAGCATCAATGGTTGAATCTGATTCTACCTTTTGGAACACCGTAACCTTTTCGGATGAGTCTCAGTTTGCTTCATTTTCAGAGAGTGGGGAAGTGTGGGTATGGAGGCGACCACCCAAAGAAGAACTTCTCTGAGGCATCTGCAAGCTACGGTAAAACATCGGGACTTTTTGTAATGGTGTGGGGGTGCAATTTGGATCAATGGACAAACAGAGATAGTGGTCCGCGCAGGAACCTCTAAATCAGCCAAATATATAAAAATCGAAGAAGGGCTGATACCCATTTATTCCAATACAAAAAGTATCTCCATGAAAAGTGTATTTCTGGAAGATGGCGATCCAGCTCATACCGCTCGTGCTAGGCAGATAGCCATGGAAATGAACATCTTTCATGGCCAGGTCAATCCCCTCGGATATGAATCCAACAGAATATGCGTAGTACATACAAGATAGGTTATTTAGGAAACGACATCCAAAGCCTACATCCAAGAAAAGCCTCGTCAAAGCCAAAAAAAGAAGAATGAGCTGCAATACCTCAAGAATAAATAACAAAGCCCATCAATGAAATGCCAGAACGTGTGTCAGCTTTACTTAATAAAGAGGAAATAAACACGAATCTAAATATATTAATTCAATAAATCAGTTATTATCTATTGACTTTTATTATCAAATAAACAAGCTTTGGAAAAATCAAAGGTGTTTATTTACTTTTGTCAACTCTTTGTGTGTGTGTGTGTATATATATATATATATTACATCAAAGTATGAGTGAAAATACTTTAAAGACAAATTGTGGTAATTACTCTTTCAAAATAACCCCCAATTTTAAAATGCATATTTCTAATTTAAGACTAATTTTGCCCTTTTATGTGCCACGAAATTATCTCTATACCCGGCGAGGTCTTTCACAAAAAAAAAAAGAGGAAAGACGAAAAAGTATTGTTCTCAGCGTACGTCGACATTCGTTTATTTCCAGTTTCCTTTTCCTCTGTGTGTGTGTGGGGGGGGGGAGGAGTTTGGGGGTAGGGGTGCTCAAGGGTAAACATCAAAGGTCGAAACTTAGCCACTCTCTCCCACAATGCTTTCGTTGCTTCAAGCCATTTTTCTTTCTTTGGGTCCCCGCGGAATGCTTTCTCGCGTCCTCTCCATATAGCAATTATTATTATTTTTATTATTATTATTATTATTATTATTATTGGTAGTAGCAGTAGTAGTAGTAGTAGGAGTAGGAGTAGTAGTAGCAGTAGTAGTAGTGTGATACTGATAGATATAATGTACCAATATTATACGAGGTAATTTTTACAGTAATTTTACAGTAATTTTTACAGTCTAAAAATTGTCCGCTATGTGTACTTTAGGGGGGGGGGGAGGACTAAAACGTATTTTGGGTATAAAGTATGAAAAGAGTACACTCGGTAGACTGAGAGGACACTGAGAGGACACTGAGAGGTTTTCTTTAATCCCTGGAAGTGTACATTTTGTATTTTTTAACTTCGATTCCGAGAACGCCGCTTGTCAAGAAGATAAACGTTTTATCTACTCATTATCTATTATCGACCTACTATATACAGTATATGTACGCTTGAAATACTTTGTACTTTACAGTACTATATGTTTAGTACTTTGTCTTCGCTCGGATATAAGGTACGCACAACGGACGGTTTTTACAGTGCAGTTATGTATTATTTTCTAAAGAATAATGATACTCTGCCTTTAGATTAGTATTAACAGTAACTCGAACGTGATTTTAAATGAGATTTGCACCTAGGAAATTAATGAGAAGAGCTATAATTGATAGTAGTAGTATACAGTTGTACAGTTTCGGAAAAAAGTTCGCAAAAGAAACTAAAATTTGTAAATAGTATAAAAAATGACTAATTAGTAAATATTGTTTATTTTTATTTTTGAAATTTGAATTTGAATCCCCGCCCCCCCTTCCACACACACCCAATTCCAATTACCAATTTGTATATGTTTTGCTTTTTTAGAAATTTTAGATTCCTGAGTGAACCTTTTTTCCGAAACTGTATCGTATTTTGTACACACACACACACACACACACACATATATATATATATATATATATATATATATATATATATATATATATATATATATATATATCCCCGCAAGGGGGTTCTAAGCTCGTGCTCTTGAGTGCTCTTTGTGCTCGTTTGTACGTGCTTGTTCCTGGAGGTTTCACGTGCGCCCTCCCGGCCCTAGCACCCAAGGATGATGGGGCTTTACCCTGCAGTCCTTGTCATCCTTGGTCTTTTTCCACTTCGACTGTCCCCTCCACCCTTTCTTTTTCCTCTGTCTTTCCTCTCACTTTTTCTTTGTTTTTCCGCTGAGATATGCCCTTTTAAATAGAGGCGAATCGGTTCTTCCCGAACTTAAAAAAAAAAAAAATATATATATATATATATATATAAAGCATCACTTATAATCTTGTATACCTATCCTATACCTTATACGATAATGCTTTTAGATATAAAATATTTTATTGTCCGAAAAATTAGCGACTTGAATGATACATTTAAAAAAAAATATATATTTACAATGAAAATTAATTGAATATAAAATGAAATTCATAATAGATCGTTCACCTCAGAATATGAAAACTTGATAATAGAGGAAGTATACTGTATCTTATCCCAGAAACACTAAAGTCTTAAATAATATCACATCCAATAAATTCTATTAAAATAGTATACGCTAACCCGCAATGGCTTAGAAATAAATGTAACCCTATTAGTTCCGTGTCTAGTGAGTTAGAATATAAGCGCTTTATATGTATTACGGGGTTTTTATTAACTTTTCTATAGGACACTTGGGCTAAAACCTGATTAAAATTCTTCTTTCAAACAGTTATCCACGAGAGAGAGAGAGAGAGAGAGAGAGAGAGAGAGAGAGAGAGAGAGAGAGAGAGAGAGAGAGAGAGCTATATTTACTTTTTATATCAGACATTTCCCTACTACAACCCCATTCGTGGAACCAGACAAAATCAAAGGCTTTCTCAGCGTATCAACACCTTACTTAATAGAAAGCATTCATACGAGAATTTTAATAACATGAGAAATTGAGCCTCTCCCTTAACACAGACTGAGTTCCGTGTGTTAATGAAATCTGGAAATATGCTGATGTATTTGAGCCCTAATTCGGAGGTAGGTAACTCGTTTAATTTAAGTTGTTCCAGACAGCAAAGTATGCGGAAGTGCCTTCATTTTGATGTTTAAATGTAGGACCTCCATGCAATGAGTTGATTTTTTCTGGTCACCATCTACGTAAGTAGTTTTAATGTTACACTCACACACACACACACACACACACACAAAATATATATATATACACACAGCTTGTTCACAAAGTCGCACTTGGCCAGCGCCAAATAACCAAATAACCATTACCGTAACACGGTAATGGTCTGAAATTTACTTTCCAACTGTAGTGCGACTTTTTGAACACCCTGTATAGCCTATTAGGATTCAAGCTGGAACCTCAGACTCGGAGTCGCGGGCACTGACCACTAAGTGGGGAATATTTTGCATACGCAAAAACTGCGTGTGTTCATGTATTATTCCATATATATATATATATATATACACTGTATATATATATATATATATATATATATATATATAAAGTAAAGTATCCATTAACCCTGTTAATTAATTAAATACCAGTAATCAAATACACTTACACGATACGCTATTTATCTTCAATTGTTAACTGAGCGTGCATTTATCTTTGATGAAATTTACAGAGAACAAAGGATTAACATTTAATTACTGATTACAGGTAAATATAACGTCTCACCCAAGCATTTGTTAAAAGTCGTTAAATTAATAATTGATAGAGTTTTTACATTTAATAATATATTGTTGGCTGACGTTCCATCAAACAATTATCACTTTAACATCACTATTTTATATTAATTATTAAGTCCATCGCGTGATTTTTTTTCAATATTTGACACATTAAAAAAGGTTTGTGTTTTTTTCATTAACTTAAATATAAGCATAACATTTTTACTGTACATTCTCTATACAGGTTGTCCCATAAGTCTGGAACTATAGGGTAAAATAAGTAATTTATGTTTTTCCGTTTATGCAAGTGCCCCCCATGATGTCTTTAAGTAAGGAAGAACGCATCCAGGTAATTCTGCTCGTAGGAAATCGGAGTCAGAGGGAGGTCGCTGAGGAATTTAATAGATTGCATCCGGACCTCGCGCCGATAACACGCAGCTGTGTCGGCAAACTTGTAGCAAAGTTCAGGAAAACGGGATCCATAGGAGATAAACCACGCAGTGGACCTCCGAGGACATCCACCGACGATGACACAGCCGCTACCATCCTCGCTCATTTCACAAACAGTCCCCAAAAGTCTCTTCGGCGTTTTTATTGCCGTTTTTATCATTTTGCCCTATGGTTCCAGACTTACGGGACACCCTGTACACGTATATATGGGGAATTAGTCCCCTAGTGCAAAAGATACTCTATGCGAATTCCTCTCGGCTCATTAACTCTTTGCACGCGAACACCAACATTTTTTGCAGTACTCAGGACAGAGTATCTGTTGAAATCTGAGAATTTTTTTGTTCAATTGATGCTTTTATTCCTTCTATTGCATGTGGATTCTGTTTAAACGCTCTATCTTTTAGATAACACCAAAGACAAAAGTCACAGGGGTTTAGATCTGGTGATGTTGGTGGCCATGAATTCCTATATCATAAACCGCAAGAAATCTGTTGGACAGGATCCTCCTTCGAAAATATCGTGTAAATATCGTGAGCTGAGAGAACGCCACATGGAGCATATTGTGCCCTATGGAACTAATTCCCCATGTGTAGAGAAGGTACAGTAAAAGGTACAGTGAAAATTTCATGCTTTTATTTCAATTAATGCAAAAAATACAATCCTTTAGAAGTGTCAGATGTTTACAAAAAAAATTACCCGATAATTACCAACAGCAAATAATTCGTAGTATATTACAGTTAATTAAAAGAAATATTGCTATATATTTGTCAATTAAAAGTGCCCAACAATAAATGAGACTATAAATGCCCTAAGAAATACCCTAAGAAATACCCTAAAATTTTTATTGATGCTCACTGAACGTTCCATTTCTTGCTGGATTACTTCTGAAGAGAATTTCACTGAAAATCCTTCAATAAAAAGTAGGCCCTATAAAATATATTACAAATACTAAATTTATTGTTTGTATATTTCTTTGTTGAGAATGTGCATATTTCATCTCGGAAGAGAACGCAATACTGCTTTCGCGTCCAATTAAAGTTGTTTTTCCGCTCGAGTGCAGGGGGGTTAGTATAGAAAACATTTATGAACACGAAAGCGTTATATGTTCCCTCAAATGTTGAAATATGCACCAGGTTGTACTAACTTTTACCTTTTCGTAACGTGGTGATTAGGGTCCTCGCCTTCTAATAAAGAGGTACTGGGTTCGAATCCTGGTGGGATAATTTTGCATTATACAAAACCATGCGTATTCATGCGTGATATTCCATATACACACACACACACACACACACACACACACACACACACACACACATATATATATATATATATATATATGGGTTTATAGAACATATAACAGCAAATTCTTTAATGTTATTCAGTATTTGGGCAAAAGTTTTCGAATATAGTTTAGAAAAGTTAATTCTTTCTCTTTCCCTTGTTGACATTGAATTATTATTTTATATTATATATATATATATATATATATATATATAATATATATATATATATATATATATATATATATATATATACACACACACAGGGGAGTCGGTGCGAAAGTAATACTTCTATTTTTCAGTTTATATTTACTTTATATATATATATATATATATAATGTTATAATGTTATAATGTTTCAGACCAACAAAGACCCTAGGATCCACTCATGGCTGGTCTACCTAACTGCGTTTGTAATTGTGTATTGCGCATGTCCTCCGTGGTGGCGGAAGGAACCTACAATTTTACCACGTATGTATGCATGTATTCACATTCCCTGTAATTTTCACTGTAATTGGAATTATATTTAGTGAGAAATAAAATAATAGGCATTGCTTTCGTACCGACCCTCGTATATATATATATATATATATATATATATATATATATATATATATATATATATATAGGCATTGGTTTCGTACCGACCCTCGTGTATGTATATATATATATATATATATATATATATATATATATATATATATATGCAGTGATATTTTTAACTGATTGCCAGAAAAGTTTTCTTTCATATATATATATATATATATATATATATATATATATATATATATATATATGAGTATTTCCATCACATTTAGGCGAGGGAAGAAGGAAATAATACGTCTCATGGAAATTTTCAAACACTCGTTTTTTGTTAACGTTTGATGAGTTTTTCGCAGAGATTAGAAAACTGTAGAAAATTTTTGTGTGTCGAGTTGGAAACACGTTTCCAACACTACGAAAAAGAGGTGTGATGAGAGACTATTAAAGCGCGAACAACTGCTGGGAATGTTGGAAATAATGGAAAAAATTGAGTGTATGTAAAAGCAAAAATCTAAAAATGGAAATTTTTAAAAAAAAATTCTGTGAAACGCTGATGAAAAATGTATTTTTTTTTTTTTTTTTTTTGTAAAAGATTTGAAAAGCTTTATTTGTCGTCATCGTCAAAAACGAGGTAATCAATATGATAAATCTTTTCTGAAAAATTATTAAGCTATTGACAACTTTATTTTTTACCCCCTTTAATTGGTTTTATAATTTAAAAATGCTAATCACTGTGACAAAATTTTGTTAATTAAACTCCGTCAAATAGGGCGGACGAACCCCAAAGCCGTCAGTGAACGACGCATACTTCAGGAGAAAGACTCGTTCTCTCAGGCACCGGTTTTGATGGCTCTGTATTCGTTCGCTGGACTAATTTTGGTTTTCTGGTTAATTTTGAATGCGGGCGTCGTACCTTCAGTGTTCAAAATACATTGATAAAACCTTACTGAATGTGTAAAAGTTGGCTGTTCAGAGTGTAAAACAGAGAATTATTAACGAAATCGTATGAAATGTGTTGAATGTGTAAATGATAAGAGAAAGTGAATGAATGAAAGTGTAAATATGAATAAAAAGCCCATTCAGTATCGTAATATTAACGATGAAAACGAGCGCAAAAATGTACGAAAATGAAGCGTATTATACGGATAATATTTTTTAACATAAAAATTACGCAGCATAACATTAAAGACGAAGACATTTATTCCGTAATATTAATTAATTAATTAATAAATATTTAGGTTAAATTGTTATGCTTTAAAATTCACCTCAAAACAGAAATTTAAAAGATGTAATAATATATATGAAGAAAGAGCTTTTGAAAAGAATTTGTAAATATATCACTGCAAATCTTTTATGTCTTATAGTTAAGGCGTAACAAAATAGCTGTTAAATTAAATTTGGGTAGCTACTCTAAATTAATTTGGGGGATTTCTTGTTACCCATGAAAGTAAAACCGATGAATTCCCCCTGCCTTAATATGAGAGTACTTTGATACCCACTTGAAGAAGAGACGATATTTATTATGCCTTAAGTACCATAATTATGGGGTACTTAAGACAATTATTATCTGCTGTGCTGTAAGGAGTTCCAACAGCCTGAATTAATTAGTATGTCCATTATAATAGGTGGGAAAGGACCATAAATTAATTTAAAAACTTTTTCTTATGCATTACCTATAAGGCCTAAAAAGAGTTGTAAATATAAATAATATTAATATATATATATATATATATATATATATATATATATATATATATATATATGTGTGTTACAATGTGTGAAACCAGTCATTTCACGTAATGCCTAAAAGCTTCAGGCATTTAGGATAATTCGATCAAGCGATTGATGACTTTGTGAAGGTTAGGTTAGGTTGATTAAGTTGATTAGGTTGGGTTAGGCTAGATTAGGTTTGTTAGGTTTGGTTAGTAATGCGTATTAACTATTTTTAGGGTTACAGGTACTACGCGAAATGCCTGAAATTTTTAGGCATTACGTGAAATGACTGGTTTCACACATTGACTGTAACATATATATATATATATATATGAAAACTAACTTAATAATAGTAATAATAATAGTAATAATAAAAATTCAATACAGGATGGGTATAAATTTGCAGCAAATGGGTGTTTACTCAGCTACAGCCGCTAATTCATTGGTTATTTTGAAAGAAATATGGAATTTTCTCATCGCTTCCTATAACCGTGAAAAGTAATTCTTAACCGAAAAAGTCCCACTGAAGCCAACTTTTACAATTATGTATATATATATATATATATATTATATATATATATATATATTTTGAAAATATCAAGTAAATTTCATTAATTTGAGGGCAGACTTAGATATTTATCTGTATTTTGGATAAAAATAAATTTGGTTCGTTGGATGAGTAACTTATCCAAGTGAGATGGTACACCTAAACTAACAGTTAAAGAAGAACGAGAGAGTTATATATATTATATATATGTGTTACAAAATATACACGCATATATACATTGGTGTTATGCCTAATATTATTAGAGAGAAATTTACCGTTATGTTATTTTAGAGCATTAAAATCGTAGTGTTTTCACGGCAGAGCTATACCATAACTGTAACTACAGTCTTCGTTAGCTCTAGAGACACTATAATACAGATATTGAACTAAGAACTAAAGTCACTCTAATTAAAGAGGAAGGAATCTTATTTCGAAATCACTGTTAAATAAACCTTTTTGTTTTGCTCCGTGCGGAAGCATCGCACTTCTATAAGACCAAAGCTGCACGAGATCTAATTCAGAAGTTCTGAAACAAGCCATCTTCTGAGCCAGCTCAGCCACTTTTCCAGCCACTTTACAAGCCAGTCAGCCATCTTTTTGGCAGTCACCAAGCGAGCTTGTACATACAGTACTGAAAAAAATTTTGTACTCTCGTATTTATGGTCGTTCTTCCTTGCACAAAAAGTGTTATGTAAATGCGGTTCGTATAACGTCATTTCATTAACAACACGCATTCGAAACACTGCTTTATGCTCACTAATGAGTTTGGAATCCTTCTTTTCCCATAACCTTGCGAAATTAAAAAAATAAACGCCAAGAAGAAAAACATATTTCAACGTCCCAATGCGGTTATATTTGTTAGCTTTTTACATATATTTACAATATTTCTTCCTTTCATATAATTTTTATTACGAGAGATGGAAATGAAAATACTGTATATGGCGATATAATTTTTTAATTAAGAATAAACATATATATTATATGTATACATGTCCATTTTGGTCTATACATTCACAATTGTTGTAATTTATTTCGAAGCTAAGAGTTATAGAAAGACGTATGACTTCTTTTTAGAAAACTTTTGCATATGTTAAAGATAGGTTTATAAACATACTTCCTTTATATTTAATTGTAAGTTTTCTGCTTGTTTCTGTTATTTTATATATTCTTATCGTATTTCCTACGTATTTTTATTTTTATCTCTATAACTTTTTCTTTATCTTCTTTTGTTCTTATTCTTTCTTCAATTTTTGCTTTTATTCATTTTACAACTTTTCAGAAGACAAAAGTAACCTTTCTATAACTTAATTTTGTTATGTAATTATGGCCACCACCCTTTTCTTTGCTATTTTTATTGCTATTTTAACTTACCTCCCTTTTTCTTTGCTATTTTTATTGCTATTTTAACTTACCTCCCTTTTCTTTGCTATTTTTATTGCTATTTTAACTTTTACTTTTATTGCTTCTTATCTTGCTTCGTCTTTTCTTCTAACTTATTCATGTTTTCCATTCCGGTTATTCTTATTCCTTATTCCTTATTCTTATTATCTTATTCCTGCGTTTTCTCCTCTTTTGTTCCTGTATTCTCTCCCTGCTTATTTTTGTTCTTTATTACCTTTTAGCAATGCTCTTTATTCGTTTCTATTCCTGCCTTCTCTCCTGTTTTTATTCCTGCCTTTTCCTTTTATTTCTACGTTCTCTTCAATTTTTAATTCCTCGTGCCTTTCTTCCCTTTTTTTATTCCTGGCCTCCTTCCTCTTTTATGCCTTTCTGCTGCTCTTCATTTCTCGATGAGCAAATCGGTGAAGATTCGACCCAACAAACTCCACCTCAACCAGACTCCGAGAGAGAGCCACGCGCAAACACAAAAATGCATCCGAGAGCTTCTCGCTCATTACGGGATAGCATTTATAGCCTTAAATGAATCTCATTTTAGTTATTAACCGCGCCATTTTAGCCATTATAGATTATCGCCAGATTCATATTTGAAGGAGGGCCCTTTTGATCGCCGTAACTAATATTATTTTTAGTCATTAAGTTAATGCGTATTTGTTATTGATATGAGCTTCAATTTAGTTACTAAAAGCGCTTGGTTTTAATCTTAGTTATACGATCTCTTGTTTAGCTTTATAAATGCAGCTGGTTCTAGTCATTAGAGGAGTATATCTATCCAGAAGAGATTCATCAATAGCAAAAAATTTTAAAATAAAAAATAAAAAATTAATCAATGTAATTTTTCAGTGTTATTTTAGTCATTTCCTCAACGAGTCTTCATTATGGTAAGGAAATTATTAATAATTTCATCAAGTAATCATCATTATAGTCGTGAACACCAAATATTGAAGAAAACATTTAAAAATAATGCTCCAGTTCATGGCCAAGAATAAGTGTCTTTAAACCTGGAATGTTCCGCTTATAGCTAAAGTTTTAACGAGATTTTGCAGACAAATGAAATTACCAAATGAGACTTTCTGCAATTTTGCGTCTCCACATTCACCTTTTACCTGCATTAAGCTTTACCAATTAAAGAATAATTGGTCTTCGAAACATATATATTTCCTTCTTTTTCAGTTGATATGAAACTGGGGGCAAAGTTTGAATCCCAAATAAGCACGTTGGCCGAATGAAGGGTATCGATCAGAGTACAAGAATTATAGAATCTATAAGTTTTAATCTCTGTAAATTCTCTTTTAGACATTTGTTATAAAGAATAATTAACTATTCAGGTCGGTTCCTCACTTCCAAGGCTAAAAATCTTAACCTCTAATCGTGAGCTCTTTCGGAAAAAAGAATATCTGAATTACCACGAGTATATCAAAGTTCTATTTCTGATTGATGTTCTTCTTTCTAGAGCTCAGGTTTCGACTATAATTTTTTACTCCCCCCCCCCCTCTCCCAGCACCACATCTATCTCTCTCTCTCTCTCTTCTCTCTAATTGTTATCTAATTTTTCTATATAATATAATAAAATATATATATGGATATCTATGCTATTTATATACAGAGATTATACATCTTATATGATGTAAATTATTTCTCTCTCTCTCTCTCTCTCTCTCTCTCTCTCTCTCTCTCTCTCTCTCTCTCTCTCTAACTGGTTTTTAAGCCAGTCGCCACCCTGCTCATTCTACTAGTCGCCACCCTGCTGTCTAGACGTTTGTTGAAGCTCTTAACTGATTTTGTTTGAGATATATTTGGGCATTGTTTATTCAAATTTCGTGCGCATATACAGGGTGTCCGAGAATTATCTGTACAATTTTTGGCTGTTATTAAAAGTCAACCATGAAGTGTAGAAATTCCAGTGTTGTCTCATTTTACAGAGAATCTCATTAAGGTTTTTCTGATACCAAGTTTTGACAAGTTTTTAGAAATTCCAGTGTGTCCGAACATTATCTGTACAATTTCATCTTTTAATAAAATTCTTGAAAACACACGTAAAATTCTTAAACAAGATTATTTAGAATCTGTATTTTCAAAAGTTTCTTTTATTAAAGTAACGTTCTTACAAACATTCGATATGTGCACCATTAGTGATTCGCAAAACATCCAATCGATACTCCAAATTTTGCCATGTACGCTACAGCATATCCACATCAATTCGCTCAATAGCAGCTGTGATTCTTGCTTTCAAATCATCAATGTCTGTCACCCGCGTACATTTCTAAAAAACTTGTCAAAACGTGGTATCAGAAAAAACTTAATGAGATTCTCTGTAAAATGGGACAACACTGGAATTTCTACACTTTATGGTTGACTTTTAATAACAGCCAAAAATTGTACAGATAATTCTCGGACACCCTGTATATATATATATATATATATTTATATATATCAAATCCCCAATGTTACAATTCCTTAATGGCCCTACAATAGCAGTGTTCCATTCATAATGAAAACATGTTCTGCGAAATATCATTGAATTTGGATGACAGCTACCGGGTCCACGTGAAGGTTGAAATTTGCTGTGTGACCTTTTTTGTGTCTATGTGATAAACTAACTTCCATAGAAATCTGTTCACTTATGTCATTGAAATTTGCTTGGAACAACTCTCATGCAGAGAACTGTACATGTTGGACTTTTGTTTGTACTGAATATAACCTGATTTTATTGCCTACCTAATAGTACCTATCCTTGTTTCAGGTCTGCATTCTGATCAGTCACACTCAAAAACGGACAACGTCGGACGTGAAACATTCCTTTTATATTTTTGCTCAAAATGGAACAGAGTGATGAACCTGAGGCTATCACTCCTTAGAAAACTGCAAAAACACGTCAGTCTTTAGCTGTGTATGGCTTAGGTGCAGGAATCCCAAACAAGGACGCTGAAATAGCCGGATCTCGGCTACCAACAAATGAGCAAGTTCTACGATGTTTTTTTTATGTCATCAGCGTGAAGCAGTGTCGTCAAACAGGACAAAGCGGGACATTGCAAAGATTGTGTTTGCAAAAATTGTACTATTTCATCACAAAGGAAACATTCCTATGATATCAGACAAGAAAGCTTGTGAGAAAATCATTGCTCTATCTGAAAAAAATTGGAAAACTGCGCGAGATCCCAATAGATCGCCGTTCGTCTCCAGCTGCGCTTGCCAACGTGAAAGAGATGGAGAATCAGCTGAAAATAACCTAGAGTTTTTTCGGTCAATGAAAATAGACCGCATTGCGTCGTTTGGATCTCATGATAAGGTGCTGGCCTCACAGATCCAGCCCACTCAGTTAGCAAAGCCAAAGAAGCAGAGAGGAAAGAAAGAGCAGAGAAAGAACAGGAGGCATCATGCAGTTATGTACAGCGTGAAAGCAGCAGTGATGAAGATCATGAAGACATCCCAATGCTACAAGAAACCTCTAGAAAGGCACATCATCGAGTTGTTGTTGTTAGTTAGCCGATCAGCCCACCCTGATCGAGGAAGCCGGCGGCACGCAGGTAACCGATCGCCCTCTCCGGAGTGGACCAGAGGTTCAGCGCACTAGTGATGTTGTGTTGTGTTCTATGTTGTGCTAGAGCGGTACAGTCTGTCATAATGTGTTCAATTGTTTGTGGTGTGTCCTGGCACAGGTGGCAGGTATCGTCTGTGGAGTTGTCTAGTCTGTTTATATGTCTGTAAGTTGGGGTGATGTCCACATTGGAATCATACTAAGTTAACTCGATCCGATCCGCTCAGGCGGGTCTCTGACCTGTTAATGGGTGGCGGCTTCGCACCTAGGACCGCATTCGGACCGAGTCGTGTCAGTGCTTTGTGGTTTAGGTGTGTGTGTACGTGTTTTCTGTACTGTGTGATGTCTGTGAGGCGTGGTATGGAATGGAGTATTTGGTTATAATGTCTCTTGGTGTTACCTTAATGGTGCGAGGTGTCGGTGCATGATTGTACATGTAGTGGCAAGGGTGTTGCGGTTAGTTGTCGCTGCTGCCATGAATTGTGTTCCACTCATGTCTAAATGTTCCAACTTTCAGTTTTTGTTTCTGTGTGCAGGTGTTCTATTGGTGTTGTTTGAGTACATCCTGTAATGATACGAAGTGTGTTGTTTTTTATTGTCTGTAAGGTGTTTATGTGTGTGTTTGAGTTAATGGGTGCCCAGCATGGGCTAGCATAGTCCATAACTGAGCGAATATATTGTTTTTATATGAGTGATGTGTTTCCTGCTGGTGTCTAAAGTTTGTGCCTGTTAGTACCCTAAGCGTGTTAAGTCTTGCCGTACATTTGTTTTTAATGTCCTGAATGTGGTTTGCAAAAGATAATGATGTGTTGTATGTGACCCCAAGTATTTTGGTCCTGTGAGTGTGTGGAATGTTGGTGTTGTTTAGTGTAAGCTGTGGAGTTATCTGGTGTTCTTTTGTGTTGCTTGTAAGCAAGGTGATAGTTGATTTTGTGGGCGCTACTTTGAGTCTATTGTGTGTGAGCCAGTCTTGTATACTTTATGTATGTTTGTAGGTTATTTGTAGCGGTGTCGATGTTGTTGTGGGTGGCTGTTAGAGTGATGTCATCTGCATATGATGATAAGGTAAGCTTGTTATCTATGGGTGTTGGAATGCCATGCATGTATAAGTTGAACAGTGTTGGTGAGAGAACAGATCCTTCAGGGACCCCGTTCGGAAAAAGCTTGTTTTTGAATGACTTGCCATTAAATGTGACATGTGAGTATCTTCCTGAAAGATAGTCGCTCAGCCACCTTTTGGTGTTATTGTGCATGTTTGTGTTGAGTATTTGTTTATGAGAGGGAAGCGTGGGATAGCATCAAATGCTTTACTAATGTCTATTGTTGCTGATAGTGTACGTTGAGCTGGTCGTCTGGAGTTGATGCCATCGATGATATGCTGCGTGAGGTTAGTGAGTAATGTCGTGGTTGAGTGGTGAGGTCTGAATCCATGTTGAGTAGGCGATGGTGGTATGTGTGGGTTGGTGATTTGTAAGATTAGTCTTTATGTTACTTTGGAAGGTGCGCAGAGTAAAGTAATGGGCTATAGGAAGCTGGTTCTGTTGGATTTTTGTTTGGTTTGATAGTGTAATAATTTTACCTTGTTTCCATATGTTAGGAATAATACAGAGTTGTTATTGTTCATCATGGCACACCGGCGTTCATACCACATGACATGCTCACCAAGCCCAAGTTAGTGTCTTTCGCCACTAGAATGAAATTAACACCAGCCCAACAAGCATATATATAACACATTTTGCTCTGCAGTGGATTTTAGTACCTTGAAGTAGATTTATATTTTTGGGCAATATGTTTTTTATTATTTTATATTTGTCTTAGAAATGTCGTAGATGAAAATCTATAAGTAGACTTAACGATATAATATATATATATATATATATATATATATATATATATATATATATATATATATATATATATATATATATATATATATATATATTGTATTAGAGAGGGAAAACTTAAAGAGTTACAGAATTACAGGCTAACAAAGACCCTTCTTAGTAAGATCCACTCTAGGTTAGCCCAAGAAAGAAGTAGAGAAAATAAAGAAAAAATATAAAAACAAATAAAAAATGAAGGACACTGAAAACTTATGCCATGCTTACACTTATACACGTGTAGGACCTTCACACAGTAAGTAATAATAGTAAAGTCTAGAACAGACGAGGCTCTCTCCCTCCTTCGCCAGCCACTGTTAACGGAAAGTAGTTGTGAAAGAAGATTTATAGGAAAGTAGGCAAAGTATAATGAAAAGAATAGTTTCAGAGTTCATTCACACCATGCGTACAATTATCTCGTGTACCCAATTACTCATTAGAGGACAGTGGAAAATAAAGGATAGCATGAAACACTAAACTGCTTAATCTAATCTACACCATGCCTTTTTTAGAGATATTTTTTTTTATTTATTTATTATGTTCGAGAAGTCATCATTTCATCGTTGCGTCATTTCTCCTGTGAGTGCCGAAGTCATCGTGCTGACAGATTTGCTTTTATAATTTACTATTTATATTGACATCTTCCCCACCGGAATCACTTAGATATTAGAATACTGATCCAGAAGAACCTCTAGCCGGTCAGCACACCCCTAATTTAAAAATTTACACGAAAGTGTACACCAGATACATGAATTTCCCCTTTTCTTCAAGAAAGACTCGGCTTATCGTAATTTATATCGCGTCTTTCGCGTACGAATTACTTTGATAAAGGCACCTCCAGTTGGCCAGTACCCCCTAATTTAAAAATTCCCCCGACAGTGTACATATGTGCAATTTTATTTCCTTTTTTACACAAAATTTTGTTACACACTATTTTTGGTTCTAGGACAATTGCTCCCCCTCCCTGAACAACTGCCCCCATGGGATTGTTGCCCCCTGGACAATTGCCCCCCCCCCACTGCCAGGGAATCTGTCATAACCAATATTTAAAAATTCACTGACATATACCACACACTAAAATTGCAAGTTGTGGGCTATTCCCCTCAAAAAGTCCAATACATGGTGGTTCTCAAAGTCTTTCCGATGGTTGCTATTCTGGCTGTCGAATCTTGATAACGTTTCCGCTGGCTTTCCTGCAGTCATCTGGGTGGTGGTGATGTTGGTCAGTGCCTGCTCCTTCTTCAACACTTCAAGAAACCGCCAGATATTTGGATGGAATAAAGTAATGTTAGCTTGCATTTGGTTATGCCATCCTTCTAAGAAGTTGTTGATGCGAGATAGATCTTCTGTCTGTCTGTCCCATCCTAAAACACGGAAACGGCTCCTCGAGAGAAAAAATGATTAGGTAAAAGTTGCTTAAACTTAATCAAAACCTACGGGAAAATTATTGAATGCCCGGTTAGGTCAACTGTCCGCCATTGACGATTGGTTAGGTTAAGTCGTGATATTTTCGTTAAAACTAATTTATTGTTAAATTATTTTGAGGAAAAATTCCCGACAATTATTATTATTATTATTATTATTATTGTAATCAGCCAATTTTTTTACCTTAACAAAAACGTCCATAGTGTTCGCCTTGTTTTATAACATACTTTTCCAAATAATAGTTTCTTTAAAGAGGCAAACACTGGTTTCTATGGAAATTAGACGTCGTTCGTTCACTTAAATCTTTGAAACTGTTGCGTTCTGTCGTTGATAGTCTTAGTGCGTTCAGCTGACAGATGGGGGACAATTGCCCCATGGGATAGTTGTCCGGGGGGGGTCAGTTGTCCGGAGTTCAGTTGTCCAGGGGACAGTCGTCCTGATACCCTATTTTTTTATGCAGGAAGAAGGGGCCAAGGCCAAATGCCATGAGCATTTAAAACTCGAGTTCTACTGTAGCTAAATAGTTTCCCTGGAGCTGAATATGTCTATTTGAAGGTTTTGACTTTTGAGAACCCCCATAAAGCTTTCTATCATCTGTGAACTCCCAGTGCTTTTCCTATATTTCCATACTACCATTTAAGCTGAGAATTGAATTTATCTCTCTTTATTCTCCTCGGTACACAGAGCTCGTCTAAATTTACGAATACATTCTTGAAATTATAGTACATGGTATTGTCTACCACTATTATCTACCACTATTTATTGAACTTAGTGAAGCTCTAAAATCATCGAAATTTGCTTTACTAAAATTAGGCACCTTAAAGTTATTCAACTCTTTAGAATTTTTAACATTAACCGCGAAACGTATCATGCTATGATCGCTAGTACATAACCTTTCTTCGACGTCTCCATCCTGAACTAAGTTTTCATTAATAGTTAAAACCAAGTTTAAAATATAATCACCGCGGGTCAATTTTAATGCTTTTTGAAAAAAAAAAAAAATTATCTTGTAAAAAAGTATATCAGACGTTTACCCTCAGCATCGCTGTTTAAGGTCTTGAAACTAATGTTTAGGCAGTTAAACTCCTCACTATAATTGATTCCTAATGAGTGACAAGTCTGCTTAAAGTCGGGTCCGGACAAAAGCCCCCTAGGACAAAAGCCCCCTAGGACAGAAGCCCCCCTGGACAAATTGCTGGGTAGGGCAAGTCAGATGTCACATCTAAATGCAAAAAACTTCACTTTTTTCTACGTGAAGGTCAAAATATGGGCTATTAGTTTGAATCTACATGTCTGTCAGTTAACCATACATACACACACACATATATATATATTATATATAAGCAAACAACCACAGGGAAAAAGGAAAAAGAAACACGAAATCCGAGCGCTTTCGTGATATATTCACATCTTCGAAAGCGCTCGGATTTCATGTTTCTTTTTCCTTTTTCCCTGTGGTTGTTTGCTTATATATATATATACAGTGGTGGGCACGCGCAACGATTTTTGTAGCGCCGCAGCCGCAACCGCAACTCTGCTGAAATAGTTGCGCCGCACGCGCAAGCGCAACCCTTTTCAAAAAGTTGCGCCGCAAGCGCAAGCGCAACCAAAAATGTTGCGCCGCAAGTTGCGCCGCAACTTTTTGCGGCGCAACTGCCCACCTTTGAATATATATATATATATATATATATATATATATATATATATATATATATGGTTAACTGACAGACGTGTAGATTCAAACTAACAGCCCATAACCTTAACACCACGGTGGCTGAAGTGGAACTGATGCTTCAGATTAGATGTGACAATAAAAACCCACTCTAATAAACTCTGTCTATTAGAGTGGATTTTCATTATCATACTTTGACCTTCACGTAGAAAAAAGTGAAGTTTTTTGCATTTAGATGTGACACTTGACTCGCCCTACCCAGCAATTTGTCCAGGGGGCTTTTGTCGTAGGGGGCTTTTGTCCTAGGAGGCTTTTGCCCGGACCCGACTTTAAGCAGACTTGTCACTCATTAGGAATCAATTATAGTGAGGAGTTTAACTGCCTAAACATTAGTTTCAAGACCTTAAACAGCGATGCTGAGGGTAAACGTCTGATATACTTTTTTACAAGATAATTTTTTTTTTTTCAAAAAGCATTAAAATTGACCAGCGGTGATTATATTTTAAACTTGGTTTTAACTATTAATGAAAACTTAGTTCAGGATGGAGACGTCGGAGAAAGGTTATGTACTAGCGATCATAGCATGATACGTTTCGCGGTTAATGTTAAAAATTCTAAAGAGTTTAATAAGGTTAAGGTGCCTAATTTTAGTAAAGCAAATTTCGATGATTTTAGAGCTTCACTAAATTCAATAAATAGTGGTAGATAATAGTGGTAGACAATACCATGTAGTATAATTTCAAGAATGTATTCGTAAATTTAGACGAGCTCTCTGTACTGAGGAGAGTAAAGAGAGATAAATTCAATGCGCAGCCTAAATGGTAGTACAGAAATATAGGAAAAGCACTGGGAGTTCACGGATGATAGAAAGCTTTATGCGGGTTCTCAAAACTCAAAACCTCCAAATAGACATATTCAGCTCCAGGGAAACTATTTAGCTACAGTAGAACTCGAGTTTTAAATGCTCTTGGCATTTGGCCTTGGCCCCTGCTTCCTGCATAAAAAAATAGGGTATCAGGACGACTGTCCCCTGGACAACTGAACCCCAGACAACTGAACCCCGGACAACTGACCCCCCGGACAACTGCCCCCCGGACAACTGACCCCCGGACAACTGACCCTCCGACAACTGACCGCCGGACAACTGTCCCCATGGGGCAATTGCCCCCCCCATCTGTCATCTGAACGCACTAAGACTATCAACGACAGAGCCGCAACAGTTTCAAAGATTTAAGTGAACGAACGGCGTCTAATTTCCATAGAAACCAGTGTTTGCCGCTTTAAGGAAACTATTATTTGGAAAAGTATTTTAAAAAACAAAGCAAACACTTTGGACGTTTTTGTTAAGTTAAAAAAAATTGGTTGATTACAATAATAATAATAATAATATAATAATAATAATAATAATAATAATAATAATTGTCGGGAATTTTTCCCTCCCAATCATTTAACAATAAATTATTGGTTGACTGAATGCTCGGTTAGGTCACCTGTACGCCCTTGACGATTGGTTAGGTTAAGTCGTGATGTTTTCGTTAGTTTTAACGAAAATATCACGACTTAACCTAACCAATCGTCATAGGCGGACAGTTGACCGAACCGGGCATTCAATAATTTTCCCGTGAGTTTTGATTAATTTTAAGCAACTTTTACCTAATAATTTTTCCTCTCGAGGAGCCGTTTCCGTGTTTTAGGATAGGACAGAGAGACAGAAGATCTACCTCGCACCAACAACTTCTTAGAAGGATGGCATAACCATATGCAAGCCAACATTACTTCATTCCATCCAAATATCTGGCGGTTTCTTGAAGTGTTGAAGAAGGAGCAGACACTGACCAACATCACCATCACCCAGATGATTGCAGGAGAGCCAGCGGAAACGTTATCAAGATTCGACAGCCAGAATAGCAACCATCGGAAAGACTTTCAGAACCACCATGTATTGGACTTTTTGAGGGGAATAGCCCACAACTTGCAATTTTAGTGTGTGATATATGTCAGTGAATTTTTAAATATTGGTTATGACAGATTCCCTGGCATTGGGGGGGGGGCAATTGTCCAGGGGGCAATAATCCCATTGGGGCAGTTGCCCAGGGGTGGGGGAGTAATTGTCCTAGAACCAAAAATAGTGTGTAACAAAATTTTGTATAAAAAAGGAAATAAAATTGCACATATGTACACTGTCGGGGAAATTTTTAAATTAGGGGGTGCTGGCCAACTGGAGGTGCCTTTATCAAAGTAAGTCTTATGCGAAATTACGATAAGCTGAGTCTTTCTTGAAAAAAGGGGGAAATTCATGTATCTGCTGTACACTAGGGTGGATCACTTTTCACTTTTTAAAAAAAATTATAGCTGGTCAAAGTTTTCCCATGATTTGGTTCAGTGGAAGTACACTGACACCATTTTTACCAAAATCGATCAATATTTAGGGGTCGCGCATCGACCTTGAAAATTTCAATTTTGGAAATTTGGCCAAATTGACAATTTTTTACTGAATAAAGATAAATCATCAAATGACCATATTTTCTGAATCCTCTCAGTGAAAGAAATCCTCTCAGATACTTACCAAGTTGATCGGACAAGTGGTTTAGAAGTTACACTCACCTAGAAATAACATTAAAATTTAAAATACCGTATTTGTCCCCCGTTATGGACGTAATCATAGCATCAGTAGCTGGCGCATCCTAAAATCCCAATTACACACACACGCTATGTCTATGACCAATATTTTTACTAATCACAGTTTGCTTTTTACAGATCAACTGTGTCAATTGATTCTTGTTTGATAAGTCTAGACTTTAGTACAATGGATAAACTGTTAACAACCAGGAGTGGGAAGACTCTGAAAGTTACTTATTCTGGAAAAGAGAAAGCAGCAACAACAGCACCACCTTCTCTAAGGTCAGCCACGGACGTCTTCTTAATTGGTCAGCCATCTTCCTCGATCGGTGGTGCCAAATTGCCAACCACCCATCAAGTTCTCCAGTACTTCTTCTATGCCAAGCAGGAAACTACTGACAGGAAGGCCGCCGTAAAAGACACGGTGGCCAATGTTCTGGCATTTTGGAACATGGCACGTATAAAGACGATCACGAGGCGTAACTGCGAAAGAAAACTGGAGTTACTGTGGGAAGAGTGGCGCTCGCTGCAGAAGAGCAAGATGAGAGACAGTGACGCGGGAAAAGGCAGGGAGAAGTTTTCAGAAAATCTGAACAAGCTCTGGGACATCGGAGCTCCCGATGCTATTGAAGAGATACAGAAAAGTCGACTGCTCTCAGACAACAACAAACAAGAAGATATTAAATTTTATGAGGATCAACGGGGCCTGCGCCAGGCAACAATGAGTGGGAATGATAAAGTGTTCGTTGTCAAGAGAAAACGGCAACTCTCAAGACAACAATCTCGTGATGAGCCAGGCACCTCAAAAACGAAATTAGGAACCGAAGCTGAGAGCGACGATGAATCTATAGAAAGCAGATCATCGAGCAACTCCGAATCACAGCTAGAACCACCATACCGACAGCCGAGAGAATCAACTGTATCAATCAGCCTTCCTCACCGCATCCTCAATGCACCGGCTGTTATTGAAGTGGCTGATCGCTTCCGGATGTCCAATAATCAGGTGTGTATATATCAGTAATGATCTTTCCTTGACAAAGATATAATAGACGTAACGACGGAAAATTTAGTGATTATTTTGTCACATAAAAACCATACGCATCCTTGTCAATTTCCTTTCAATTTCGCACATAGGTGGCAAGTGTCGTGGCGGCAGTCCTACGTTCGGCAGATCCGCCCGCAGACCTGGACAAATTCAGTATCTCGAAGGACACGTCTCGCCGTGGAAGAGTGGCACATCGTTGTGAAGTGTCGACAGCTGTGCAGAAATCCTTCGTATCTCCGAGGCATGCTGTCGTCCACTGGGACGGTAAAGTAATCAAGGTCAGTTTTGCCCTCACCGTGGACGACAGTGAATTAACATGTTCCAGTGACGACAGTGGATTGACATATTCCAGTGGACGATAATGGATTGGCATGTATGACATACGTTTCAGGACTCTCTTGGATCATTGGAGCACCGCCAGGCGATTCTCATCTCCGGAGCTCCCCAATGCACAGAAGGAAAGTTGCTGGCCGTTCCGACTGTTGCTGACGGCACCGGTCTGTCCCAGGCCCAGGCGACCTTTCGTGCTCTCAAAGACTGGGGATGCGAGAACAACGTGATTGGACTGTGCTTCGACACAACTTCCTCCAATACGGGGAGGGTGCAGGGTAGGGTGCGGTGGTCCGGCTGGAGAACATGCTTGGTAAACCGCTCTTCCAGCTGGGCTGTCGCCATCACGTTATGGAGCTCATCGTGGGGGCAGTGGTCATCACCGCGTTTGGAAGAACCACAGCACCAACTGAACCTTTGTTCCAGTATCTGAGGAGAAGGTGAATTTCAAGTCTAAGGCGCATTTGTTTTCTCCAATGATTTTTTGCCTTCAGAGCAATTGAGATATCAGCGTCCTTCTACTAATGATGTTAATAGCAGTCGAAAAGGGAAACTTCAGTCGTTTTCATGCAATATTTTCATAACTCCCCTTTCAGGTGGGACAAGCTCGACCTCTCGACTTATCGCGAGCTGGAGATCGAGCATTTGGCGGAGGTGACGTGGCTGATGGAGCTCCGAGATGAGGCAGTCAAGTTCCTCGGCACCGCTTCTGGTCTTGTCAGAGAAGACTACCGAGAAGTGGCGGAGATTACACTCCTGGTACTCGGGGCCCAGCCACGTCGTGGCACACACTTCATGCGCCCAGGAGCCTACCATCATGCGAGGTGGATGGCCAAGGTTGGTATTTTGAATTAGAAGTTAAATATTGTATTGCCTTCTGCAAACAGCCATTTGAAGTCCCTACCAGAAAAAAATAAGATAAATAATTTACCATTAAACAAACTTATATGGAGTGGTATCGGTATTTATACATCACAGTGCGTATTCGTTTCAGATCATCTACTACACGAAGCTCCTGATGTTCAGCGGTCAGCTGGAGTTCGACGACGAGCTGGTACAGAAACTTCAGAGAGTGGTACTATTTACTGCACTCCTCTACGCACCTGCCTGGCTGGCGGCTCCTGTCGCAGCTGATGCCCCGCTGAATGACCTTGTGTTGTACCAGCGTCTTCTGCAGTACAGGGCTGTGGATCGCGAGATTGCAGAGGCTTCACTGGCAGTGATCAGGCGGCACTTGTGGTATCTGAGGCCTCAGACCGTCGTTTTCGCCCTCTGCAGTGACAAAGTGGAAGACACTGTGAAGCACGAGATGGCAAAGAAGCTGTGCCGCCTCGCTGTGCCCGAGGACTTCACGTATGACAACGTCTCGGTTGATGACACGACGCGCCTTCCGGACCTGATCGATGAGTCATCGTGGTTCGTGTTCACAGGCCTGCAGGTGTGCGCGTCTACGTGGCTCACTCTGCCGGTGAATAAGTGGGATCAAGATAAGAACTACTGTGATCTGAAGAATGTCATCTCGCATCTGAAAGTTACCAACGACGTGGCAGAGAGAGGGATAAAACTGATAGAAGATTACGCGAACACTGTCACAAAAGACGAGTCACAGC
>JAJOZX010009656.1:0-12500 GCA_023014485.1 Bathynomus jamesi | reverse complement strand
CTTCATCTCTACAGTTCTTCCTCTTTAAAATTTTCAGAATCACCCGTAATTGCTTCCTCAGACGTTTGTAATGTGGAGAGGGCGGTTTTGCTTCGTATACAACTTTGATTCTTCCTTACTTGTAAGAATGAAACAACACACAGATTTTACGATAACATTGGTGTTTGGTTCATTCAATCTACGTCCCTTCGAGACCCACTGTTAATTGACAAATGTTTTCCTAAAACTGATAAGTGAAATTTCTTTAGTTTAATATCATGAAAAGTGTAAGAATTAAAAGTGAATTTCACCACTTCCAAGGACAAAATGCACGTCCATTCATCATGTAATACACCTCCTTCTGATCTAATATAACCAGTCAAGTCTAAGAAATTAGCACTGTAGGGCGTAGGCGTAGTTATGGGCGTGGCTTTAATGGTAAAAATGATACCGTCAAGTGTGAATGGGATATTATAAAGGGGGATCATGTTTTCCTTAAAATTGCTAAATGTAGTTACAGTTTAATTCTTAATTCTTTATTAAGTGTGATAGTATGTATGTATATAATTCCGATACAGGCCATAAAATCGAAATTAAAAAAATTGAAGCTCGATAAACGAATGAATCGTGTGCTTTTTAAAACTGAGGACGAAGCTGAATACATTTTTAACCCTTCAAAATATATTTTTTATTTTTTTAATATTACAAATTCCATTACTTTCAAAGTCTTTTCCCTCGTAATAAACCATCATTTGGAAATACCGAAACTTTTCTTTCTACGAGTATAGCGAATCTCGATAAAGGTTTCATCAAATTTGATGATATTTTGGTAAAACTTCATCACCATCTTCGTTCAAATTTGAAAGAGGTCGAAAGAGGTCCCGTGTAAAGAGTTGAATAGAATTAATGAGTAAAGACATACCTAAATATAATTAAACAAAAACTATATATATATATATATATATATATTTGTTTCTTCTCTCTCTCTCGTCTTGCGCGGAATATCTCCTATACAAGCGTCGTTCTTTACGTTATTTATACTGCGTGTTCTTTGCAGTTGAATGTATATAATGTTACGGCATGCGGGAGGTGCCCCCTTGGGGCATTGGTTTCTGCGAGTATGTAGAAGAATTACGGCATTTGGAAGAGTGAGGCCCATGGTGTAATGGTATCGCATCTGACCGGCAATCGGAAGATCCCGGGTTCGATTCCCAGGTGGTTACCTCATTTTTTCATTTGTTTCGTTCTCTCTCTCTCGTCTTGCGCGGAATATCTCCTATACAAGCGTCGTTCTTTACGTTATTTATACTGCGTGTTCTTTGCAGTTGAATGTGTATATATATATATATATATATACTTATGACATCTCAAACTACGGTTGAGTTTTGAGTTTAAAATTGAAGTCTATATGTTACAATGGGGGCTCCTATTTAAAAATTTAACAAGGTTAAAAATGATTTCTAAAAAAAAAAAAAAAATGTCTCTATTGAATCCCAAAAAACCTTCTTTGTGAAGTATTTTTGTTGCTCCGCATATTTTAACCTTTAACCTTTAACATTTGAGTCCTTGTATCACTGTATATGAATTCAGTCAATTCTTTACAGTTGATCTTATTCACAATACTGATTGCCTTTGAGTCTCAACACGAAGAGAGGGTATCTTTAAGCATTTTATTTTTAAAACCAATCTCATATTTAGGGTGCGGAGCATTTTTGCCCCAAGGTTTGCATTTGCAACTATTGTACTGGATTTCACCTTTAGGAAGCCATGGATGGCTTATCGAATGGTATGAGTTTCGCGTCTTGCTAAAATGGCTATGCAATCTATGGCCATCTCGTGATTAGGTTAGGTTACGCTAGGTTAGGATAGTTAGGGTTTGGTCCAGGTTAAGTTAGTACTTAGTATAGATTAACGACTACCTCACTATTTAATAACCCAACAGAAAACAACCTTCAAACCCTCAGTTGCGTCTCAAACACTTATCACGTTTCCGCAAGGTTAGGTTAAATTAAATCTGGTTAATCAGGACTTTAGACACACATACACACACAACACACACAACACACACGTCTGTGTATATGTGTATGCGCGTGGGCGCGCGTTTCATTTCACTTTGTATCCTCTTCCTCCATATTAATGTATAAGAAACATTTTTCTAGACTAACCTCTGGTGTACCATAAATATGGAAATTATTCTCTGAATTAACGTGAATGTTAAAATGAGTTGTAAAACGCATAGAAACTAACTTTGCCCTTCGTATATCTAATTCCATGCTTACTTTGATGTCATTACCATACTGCATATATTAATTATGTGTTCCATTAAATAATTAATAATTGTTAATTAATAATCTGATTAATAATTGAGATCTAAAACAAGTAATCCGAATTTCAGATTTCAACAAATAAAATGCTAACTTGAAAATCGTGTTAGAGAAATAGAAAATAAATATCTATTTATTTATCTATCTATCTATCTATCTATCAATGTATCTATCTATATAAAGTTAACTAAAGTTTACTGAATTTTTGTAATTTATTAATTACAAAAGACATCTCGGAAAAGTCCGATCATCAGTGCGTGTTAAGTTTAAATTCAAATTCAACACGCAGCGACATGTGTGTATGTGTGTGGGAGAGAGAGAGAGAGAGAGAGAGAGAGAGAGAGAGAGAGAGAGAGAGAGAGAGAGAGAACTGTTTTTAAATTCCCCAATTATGTTCAACTCCAACTGTGCATTTGAATTATACATGAATCATATCTCATCAGAAAGGAAAAGCGTCTGTCCTTAATAAGTTAAAGTTCCACGCCATGCGGAGGACGAAGCCAGAATGAATCGGGCGCACCAACTTTATAAGACCAAATTCGCCGCTCAATTCCTCTGTTAATTAAACACATTCTGTATCACAGCCTCTTTACCAAGTTGTTACTATTAATATTATTATTAATATTATTATTACTAGTACAGTTCCCGTTACTTCGCTGACGGTTAGACAGGCTAAACTACAAAAAAAGAACCCAGCAGTGAAAATTTTGAGCTTCACATTGTGTCAACATTTCTGAATCTGGTATCTCCAAAACCTCCTCACCCCCATTCATACAACTTGGGGGCTAACCCCCCTCCCCCATTACCCCCACCCCTCCCCATTACCACACCCATCCCCCATTACCCCCACCCCCACCCTTCCGCCACCCCAACCCTTCCCCCCACCCTCACCCTTCCCCCATTGCTAAACTACAGAAAAGAACACAGTCATGAAAATCTTGAGCTTCACATTGCCGCCCGTAATACAATTTCTGAATTTTTTTCTCACAATTTTTTCTCACAATTTCTGAAAGTGTGACGGACGGACAGACAGACAGACAGACGGACGGACAGCTCTCTTATTACAGTATAGATTATTATTATTATTATTATTATTATTATTATTTATTACTATAGATAAATGTATTTTTTAATAGAGTTTGCATCAGCTGAGCTATTTTACATTTAAAGGAAGAGTTTTATTATGGTTTAACATTTAAACAGACTAACGGATTAACAGACTAACAGAAATATATCGGAGAGTCGTTGTTATAAATTGAAAGAGTCATAAATTTCATAGCAAAATATTATATATATATATATATATATATATATATAAAACTCAGAATGGTCCCCTGAGAAACTTATATGTTAAACACAGACCGTGCATGGAACAAGGAACTCTTCTGGGAAAAATTAAATCCACTATAGTCCGAATAAGTAATGGTAAATGACAAATACCATAGTTTTTCTTTTTCATGATGCAAGCCCGACGTGGGCAACGGGTCTCTCGCAAAGAGGTCCCATAAATATAGCTTCCCTCACCAGCTATCTGCAAAGCTGGATCCTGTCTGCTTTGCAGATAGCTGGTGAGGGAAGCTATATTTATGGGACCTCTTTGCGAGAGACCCGTTGCCCACGTCGGGCTTGCATCATGAAAAAGAAAAACTATGGTATTTGTCATTTACCATTACTTATTCGGACTATAGTGGATTTAATTTTCCAGAAGAGTTCCTTGTTCCATGCACGGTCTGTGTTTAACACATATATATATATATATATATTTGAATGGTTTCAATGCAAAACTACTTAGGGATAAACTCTTTGAAATTCACAAGTCATTACAAACTCTAAAAGGAGTTGATTTCATTTCCTAAACATGTGAAAAACATGTTTGGGGTGATTTTATAATATAATATATATATATATATATATATATATATATATATATATATATATACAGGGTGGCGCAAAAGTCGCGTATCATAGGAATTTTAGTGTTGTCTATATTATTTTTTTTTAAGGTAAGAGATGGCTACGAAATTAACAATAGACGACAGTGTGAACTTGGTTTTAATGTATGGAATACCAGGTACAACAAATCAATGAATCGGTGCAGAATTTAAATTCTGTACCGATTCATCGATTTGTAGTACCTGGTATTCCATACATTAAAACCAAGCTCACACTCTCATCTCTTTTAATTTCGCAGCCATTCCCTACCTAAAAGAAAAAAAAAAAAATATTATAGTCAACACTGAAAATTCCTATGATGCGCGACTTTTGCGCCACCCTATATATATATATATATATATATATATATATATATATATATATATATATATATATTATATATATATATATATATATATTATATATATATTATATATATATATATATATATATATAAGCAAAGAACCACAGGGAAAAGGAAAAGGAAACACGAAATCCTTTTCCCTGTGGTTCTTTGCTTATTAAAAAGATCACGTGTTGTTTTGTGATTTTATTGCATATATATATATATATATATATATATAATATATATATATATATATATATATATATATATATATATATATATATAATATATATATATATATATATTATAAAATCACCTCAAACATTCGCGAATATCAAACAAGAGTGGACAAGCATCGCGGTATTTCTACCAGAACATCGCAGCCCTTAAATAAACCTTCCAAATCAGCAATAAGGGATCACTGCCACCTTCACAACCACCCACTACTTCCCTCCAATTTCAAAATTATTAACTCAACCAACCATCTAACCAACCTCCTCATTCTAGAGTCCCTATACATCCTCACTATTAAACCAACCCTCAACGACTATAGTTCCGCCTTTAACTTAAACATAACCAGATAAACCCTCATATCTTACCACCGAGAAGAAACCCACCATCACTCCATCTGGCCCCTAACTTTTCTAATATGGATTCCTTCCAACAACCAGTCATTCCCCAACCCTCTGTTCAATTAGTCCCCTCACCCCAATAATAACCTGGTAAGACACTTATCAATTTTATTCACCTTTAACTGCTTATATTTTTACTATTGATCACCCTTCTATATTTTTATATTATCTTATTTTAATTTTAATTACAGTACTTAAATATATACGGTAAATACACCATTAATATCACACGTTTATTTAAATATATTATATAATATTTATATTTGAATATATATATATATATATATATATGATGAATAAAACCACGAAGGAAAAAGAAACACAAAGGGGTGCTCAAGCGCTTTCGTCTAATGACATCCTCAGGATGTGTTTCTTTTTCCTTCGTGGTTTTATTCATCATAAATACTTTTCACGTGTCACTTTCGTGAAATAATTTTTCATATATATATATATAATATATATATATATATATATATATATATATATATATAATTCACCTAAGCACTTCTCTGGATTCTCCTTTTTTTTTAATATCATATTTCACGAAGAGGCATCTCCACGAAAATGCCTCCGCTCGTTAAAACTAAGGGCAATATATATATATATATATATATATATATATATATATATATATATATATATATATAGATATATATATATATAAAAGAGAAAAATGATAATGATTTGTAAAAGAAATATTTGAAATATTATTAAAGAGGGTTTAGTTTCCTTGAAAAAGATTAAATTATACGTAACCAGTTTTTATAATGAATAAATATATAGGAAAAGAATATAGCAGACTTTGGTATTATATCAGACGATATAAGACGAGTTATATCGTCGCCCTTGGCCCCTCCTTCTTGCATAAAAAGAAAATGGAACGCTTCATTGATTAAAAACTTTAAGAATGAATTGAGTATGTCCACGTCGTATCGGATATAGATAACATTTCTGGACGCGGAAGAAATACCGGATATCCTGAAGAGAGCGAACTTTGTTCTTATGGACAGGGTGTTACAAAAGTCAGGAGCCATATTAATTATATTATTCTATTAATGGGGGGTTATGATGTTCGAATTGAGCACCATTAACTTGTAAACACATTTCAATGCATTTTACAAAAATTTTTGTTGTGAATTTTTCGAAATACTTGAAACAGTAAAAATAATAAATGTAGGACCAATTCCTCGTTACTCATGCCCCCCCCCCTAACATTTGCCACAGGGCCTAAGGTAATGAGGAATTTTTCTACCACTTATTCTTTCTTCATTTCAAACATTTAAATAAGTTAAACACAGTTGTGTGAAATGTATTAAAATATGTTCACAAGTTAAGGGTGGTCACCTCTACCATTTATTATAATCCTTGTTAATAAAGTAATATATACATTAATAATTATTGATATTGGCTCCTAACTTTTGCCACATTATATTAAGGAGGGGATATAGCTCTCCAGCAAAAGTATATAGACACCACGATGATTGTCTTCAAGAACAAATGGCTTTAAAGCTCATGAATGGGATGCCAGAACGTGTGTGTGTGTGTGTGTGTGTGTGTGTGTGTGTGTGTGTGTGTGCGTGTGTGTGTGTGAGCTTTACATAATGCAAAACTAAAATCAACACGACTATTTATTGATATTAATTATCAAATAAAAAACTATGGATAAACCAAAGGTGTCTATTTATTTTTGGCAACCCTCTGTAGTGTGAATAACCCTTCATTTTACCAAAATATTCGAAATAATGGTTATAGAAAAAAAACTACAACTTTTTTCTAGATATAAAAAAGATTCAGTAAGAACCAAGATAAAGTCAGATAAAAAAGATTGCGCCTATCGCAACTGATTTGCACATATAATTTGCACGTAAAAAAAAAAAAAAAAAAAAAAAAAAAACCCTCCTAATTTTATACTGAGACCTATAACCATCCAAGCGTTGGAAAACAGGAAAGGCAGAATGTCCCTAATCCCTAAATTCACTAAAGGTTAGTCAAGGAATATCCTCAGCACTGAAAGGAAATAGGTTTGTGGTTAAAGAGTCCAAAACTATTTAACCAAATAGTGAAAGTAATAAGGGATGGTACTGTTTTTGACAGAAACACCTGCAATTAAGATTAAATACCTGGTTCAGGACATTCCCATATGGTCCGGCTGTACCTGGCTATATGAGATGGAGAAATCAAGGCAGTAATATATATATATATATATATATATATATAATATATATATATATATATATCAGACATGGGGACGAGGCCTTCAGAAATCCACGAGGCCGAGGACATACATTTTTCAAAGGCCTCGAGGCCGAGGCCGAGGCCTTTTTAGGGGATGCTTCATGAAGTCTTAAGATTGTTAGGCTGGAGGTATTTGCACCCAGAGGCGTGATATTCGGATGCAAATAACGAATGCGGTATTTGCACCTCTGGGTGCAGATACTCACTTCGAAATCTTTTACAAATAAGCTTCTCCATGCTTTAGGAAGGCTCAACAATCTAGTCTAGCCAGGCCTAAAGCGCTTCCAAAGGTAACACCTACTGTAGACTCACACTAGCCTGTATAGCCTCACACTAGCCTGTATCTCTTCTATTTTTGAAAACCCACAAGGAAAAGCAAGATTCTACTCAAAATTAATAAACAAAGACATAGCTCACTTCACTTACCTAATAAAAGGGAATCATTAAGCATTAAGCACGTTCATCTATCACACGCGACCACACCACAACTCCGACACGCTGTGTGTTTACACTTGCCGGGTCACACAGTCAGACACAGTTGCCAGAACAAGATTTCCTGGACACCATACATTAGCCCAATAACTTTTTATTCCTCATTTCATGCAGTTCTCATTTCTCATTTTATACCCGCAATATTCAAGTATTTATGATAATATGGAAAGTTATGATGTGAAGATGATCTAGCAAAATATTTCAAGATTGTATAACTCATGAGTGTTGATCGTATAATTTCTGAATGGCTACAATTATTAACGACTCTAGCGAGCATTGCAAACAGAGCTACATTTGGAGATGCCTTATTTTTTTTGTTTTGCATTTTTATGTATCTTGACAATAAGAAATTGTGGTCTTAAAGTCTACCAAATATCATTAATGTAATTGTAGGTTGTACTGTATGTGAAAGATGTTTCTGATGTACGGTAGGCCTATAGGTATGAAGTTTATATCATACCATTACTATATAATTATATATACGATAATAATATAATAACGATAATATTAAAAATACATTTACACCTGATATTTCAACATGTTATATATGTAATTTGATTCAAGAGTATATTTGCACCTGATATTATCTATTATCAGACATTTTTAAAGTTATATGTATAATATTTTATATTATTAAAGTAAATGAAAAAGACTGAAAATATTATTTGCAAACAATATAACAATTTACATCTCAGTTATAATGCCGATATTAGCAAAATTATTGTTTGCATCCGATATTTATATATATTCATTTCAAATCATATTATTTAGAAGTTTATATGTTACAATTTACGAAGGGCGAAACACAAAATTATCGACGCTAGTAACTAGTTATCAGTATACCAGATGGTATTCTTCTCTAGTTTGGCCTATTTTTTGTTATAGAAATAGATACAGTACAATAGTTTATACACATAAATAACATAAACATATTAAGTCAATTGGTCTACTGCTGACTGACTGAATAATATTTATATACCGCGACATATATAATATTTATGTACCTACCGTCACAGTGTCACAGTGACCCGTCACTAATCCATTGGTCACCTAATTGAATTGTATTTATCAAAGACTGCCGCCTGACTAGTCACGTGTCTGAATAATATTTATCAAAGTATGCCGCCACATACGGTCACCTGTCAGGTCATGGTCCTCACTTGAAGAATATCCACCCCGAGTGCGCCCACCTGAAGAATCTCCACCCCAACGCTACCGGGGTTGAAAATTACAGAACAAAACAAATCGGGATTTCCTAAGGCCTCACGAAAGTCACGAGGCCTTTCCACTTTTCAGCTGGCCTCGAGGACAAGGCCACTTTTGAGGTTCGAGGCCGAGGTCTGCAAAATATGCCCGAGGACGGCCTCGAGGCCGAGCCCAGGCCTCAGCCCCATGTCTGATATATATATATATATATACACCACACAATGCTATACTTCAAATGAATGCAAAGAGAGTGTATCCAAGCCACTATACTGAAATTTGGAGAAGCTCATTTGACACAGGACAAATTTGACTCCCATCAAATAACACGAACATTACTCTTGAATATACCAAAGAGGTAACAGAGCGATGCCAGAGAATTATCACCCGGTAGCACTCACCTTTGAACGTATAATTAGAGACAAAATTGTTTGGTACCCACGAGAAACGAACTTTAATTTGAGCCAATATGGATTTAAAGCTGAAAGATCATGCCTTTCACGACTGTCAGATCACCAAGAGAAGCATAATGGAAGCATTGTACCGAAAGCGACATATAATGTAGATGAAATATACAAGGTGATAAAAAAGGGGGTGTTCCCGAAACTAATTATGGTACAAGTTATTCCTGGGAACACCTTTTTTTTTTATCACCTTGTATTCTAATTTTGTTAAAGTCTTTGATAAAGGTGATCATGACGTCATACAAGATAAACTTAAAATAGGAATTACTGAAAATTGGTACTAATTATCTTTAAGTTTTGAAGTAAAAGACCAAAGATTTGGAAAATGGAATTAAACCTGAAGTTGTCAGCGTCCGTAGTTCAGTGAGTAACGCCCACCGTTTCCCTATAAGCGAAATGAAGACTGAAGTCTGGGGTTCGAATCCCGATGGTGCTGGTAGTAATACTACAGGAATTTACGCAATGGGCCGAATTGGTTGGCCTGAGCGTTGTGCCAGCTTCTGGCTCTCCTACTGATTATTATTACGAGTATTATTATTATTAAATCGAAAATTTATGAAGTAGTCAGTGCTGTTCCACAAGGTAGTATATTAGCCCCTCTCTTGTTTATAATCATGACTGTCTGCGCGTCAGGGTTAAATGTACCAACTTGACGCAGATTTATACATAAATTATACATAAATAACTACAGCTGTAGTTGTGAGCATTAAAAATAGTGTTGTATCGTGTTTCGCGGACGACACGAAAATATGTTTAGGGAATATCAAATGAAGAAGATTTCGAAATATTGCAGAATGTAATTGAAACATTATTGAAACGGGCTGAAAAAATTGACATGAAGTTCAATGAAAACAAATCGAATTCATTTGACAAAGTAACAACGAGAAACTACAGGAGGAATGATACATCATTACATCATTACGGATTACATCAAATCGTTAGTCAGGTATCTAGGAGTAATAATGGCAACAGATTCAGAATTCAAGGAATTCCTAACGGAAAGGCGGAGGCCTTTTCCTGAGGTGTGTAACCCACTTCCATATTAACCATTGTCTGTTATTATTTGAGTTCTAATGTATTACTTTTGTAAATTTAATTTAAAATAAATTTTCCAATGAACCGGACTTATGGGGCACCTTATATATATATATATATATATATATATATATATATATATATATATAATAGAACGACGCTTGTGTAGAAGAGCGTGGCCCCCTCAGGGCATTCGATTCCGTTCGTATGTAGGAGAATTACGAGTTGTGACTGATCGGGGACCTTGGTGCAGTGGTTAGCATATCCGACCGGCAATTGGATGATCCTGGGTTCGATTCCTGGGAGGTGCCTCATTTTTTTCATTTGCTCGTTCTCTCTCCACATCTTGTACGGACGCTCTTCTACACAAGCGTCGTTCTTTACATTAATTATACTGTGTGTTGTTTGCAGTTAAAATATATATATGTATATAAGTATTTATATGATTAAACTAGACCACTGCTGAAAAGTAGAAATTTCGTTCAGTTTATCTATCAGCTTCGGGGACTATCTTCCTTATTATTGTCGCTTTGATAATACTTAAAATATACTTCTCTAAATTCTTTACGATACACTAGTACACTTCAGACGTACAGTAGGTCCTTAACGTTTCTAGAAATACCCTAAACTGAGTTTTTACTCGGGCACGGGTATACATTTACTGTATGTAAAGGAAAGGTTGAAGGATGTTGTAAAGGAAAGGTTGAAGTAATTTGAAAGAATGTTGCAGATGTTGAAACGAAGTTGCTACGCACATTCACGAAAGAGGATTTTAATCGGATGTTGGGTCAAATGATATGTTATGACCACAAGGAAACTGTAAAACTTCACTGTATGACGAATTAGTGGACGGGAAGAGTCGATAAGAAATCCAAAGACCAACGTAAATGAAAAAAAAATATATATATATATAGATATATATATATATATATATACACACACACACACACTCGTACATGTGTGTAAATGTAAAAATAAAATATATATAGTATAAATTACAAGAGGGACGAAAATGTAGCACAGCAAAGGTTTGTAGAAAATAGAAAAATTAAGTCGGTCAAGGATTATTCCAAACCAATCTCAGAAACTGGGTTGGAGGAAGGTGAGGGTGGATACAGTGACGAGTTCGCTGTACGTAATTTAATTGTGTCGACCCAGTTCTACTTTTAAAGGGGGTTTAGTTTTCCCGGTTGGGGGGCATTACCACCCCGCTGGGCAAAGGCCGTAAAGTGGACCACCCAACCAAGCAACCGAGTAGAAAAAAATTTACCTCGTAACTTACGCCCTTTTAAACCACTTCGTAAGAATGAAAAAAAAACTTAAAAATGAACTGTAGTAAACTGTAGTAAATAAACTGTAGGAACTTGAACTTAAATTGACTGAAACTGTAGGAAATTGAACATAAATTGACTAAAACTGTAGGAAATTGAACCTAAATTAACTAAAACTGTAGGAAATTGAACTTAAATTGACTAAAACTGTAGGAAATTGAACCTAAATTGACTAAAACTGTAGGAAATTGAACCTAAATTGACTAAAACTGTAGGAAATTGAAGCATTTATATTTTACAACACTCAAAAAAAGTACTTTCCACGTCTAAATTTGAAAATTTTGGCTTTTTAAAAAGGTACAAAAAGCAGTTCATAATTAATGAATATCTGATCGAAATTTCTAACTAACCTTCAGTAATGTCCTGTCTTCAATATGTCTTCATCAACGAAGCTGCCCAAACGCTAAACTAAATCACTGACTGCTCTATCTAAACTTATAAATCTATCTCTCTCTCTCTCTCTCTCTCTCCATTTTGATTTCATAGTTGGCCAAAATACTCAGTTCCTCGTCAAGATGGTGAAAAAA